>VZDJ01000594.1:13158553-13250639 GCA_008694505.1 Cyanoderma ruficeps | reverse complement strand
GGGGGGGGGGGTTCTAACTGCTTAAGGAAGCTTAAGTCATGACTTAAAGACATCTGTTGTATCTATTTGTCTAGAAGAACTGTGATTAAGGGAGTGCTTCCTATCTTAGTCTTGTTGTTTTCGTTCAATATGTCTGTTCCCTCTGTTTGTAGAAACACCATGTCAAAATGGGGTCTTCCCCCATTTTCATGTCACCACTTTGCCAATGTTGGCTAATGACAGATGCTTCTTCACAAGGAAAAATGATTTCTAGATGAACTGGTGAGTGGGAAGTCAGAAAGGCTTAGAAGAATTCAAGTCTGGTGACTGCTTTTGCTCCACAAAGTTCTTTAAATACTTAAAACTTGAATATTGCAAAGTAAATAGAAGGAAGGTGGGATGGGCTGTGCATGTTTACCTGCTTTCTTACCTTTTCGAAATTACCATAGCCTTTCTAGCAAGGGGAAGAATTCAGTATACCTCACGTTTCTAGCTCAAACCTTTTGTTTGTTGAGTCATTATGTCTCAGTCAACAGCTTTCTCCCCACAGCTTTCCAAAAGTAAAGATTGTCCTTGAACTCCAAACCCTGCTAAGGAAACACGGAGCAAATGTCAACGTTTCTGAAGTTATTCACCCTCTGCCAAAGCACACACATAGCTTGGACAGCAGAGCTGTAGCAATGAAATCCACTGAGGTCAACAAATAAAGGCTACACAAAGTCAGTGTATTTTACTAAGTCCTCTGACACAGGTACAGGTGAAAGATCAATAAAAGCTGGCCAGGTTCAGCTCTCTCCTATGGGAAACATTTGAACAAATCTTGTTAGTCTGGGTTACTAGAGATCCTTCTAAGTGTGATCCTTCTAAGTGCATTGCTGAGATGGAACTGGAAATGTGACAGAACATACATAGGCTTAAGTTGTAGGCAGACCAATGTTTTAAATAAAGTGTTCCTGGAAGAACTTTTCAGTCTTTTTCTCTGTACCAAGTTCTGAGTCCTGCCCCATCCATCCTGTCCTACTTTAAATTTCCACGCAATGCTTCCTCAGGCATCTCTGTAGCTGGCCACCAAAGTGTGGTGTTTCTACGTCCAACACAGCTATGGGAGAGGAGAAGACGAGCCTCTCTCTCAGGTGAGAACATCTCTGCCCAGAGTTCTTTTCTTGGGCCATAAGGACCTTAAGGAAAAAGCATGAAGAAAATCAGCTGGAGAAATCATGGCTGCTCTTAAAGGAAAGGAGCAAGGAGACGTGAAGTGTTGGCCATGGATTTGTCATCTGTTGACAGAATTTTCTCACCTGTCAGGCAAGTTTCCTATGGCCAGATTCCTTCCTGGTCTCAGCTCTTTTTAAACTCAGTATCTTTTCCTCAAGCTGTTAAGTCTCTCTCTCTCCTTCATGTAACACCCTTATGATCCTTGCTTGTAGTGGACCAACTTGGATATGTGTTATTCAGGTCTTCACACTCCCTCTCCTCTTTGAAGCCTGTTTCAGTGATTGATAAGAAGCAAACTAAGCAGGAATTTTCTCACTCTCCCTTCTTTCTGACAGCGATGTATTGCTGAGGACTGGGCACAAAGACAAGAAATGAATAAAAAGACATTTAACCGTTAGGCTTTTCTTGTGCTGAAGGATCTCCCAGTCTCTGGATGCAGGAATCCTTTTTCAGACTGGGGAACTGCTGCTGGGTGGAATGTGTCAGCTGCTCACCAGGTCCTGGGCACGCTGGTGAGCTGTCGGGGGCGGTGCTATGAACGCAGCCATATGCTCCGCGTTAAGCCAGTGAGAAATTCCACTGAAGTCAAGGGGGGTTTTGCATGTGCTTAAGGGCTTTGCTGGGCTGGGGCTGACGAAGAATGGACTATGGGTTCATTAGATGGGATTGGACCAGGAATCTTGCACCCCTTCTCTTGCCAAATCCTGGAGGATGCCTCTGATTCACAAGAGATAGGAGTAAATTGGGTCATTGAAAAGAAGGGAATTCAGCTGACCAGCTGGCCATAAGCTCCCTGGTTGGATTCTGCTACGAAAAAGTGGCTTTCTCTTACACCCACTTAGGTCCTTGCTGTAGGATTTGTGTGTGTGTAATTTTTTTTTGGTCCAAATATTCAAACTAAGGTAATGCATGTGATGGAACAGGATCCCTGCTCATGGTTTTTTGGCTGTCATTATGGATGAAAAACCATCAAATAATGATTAAGAACAATATTTGCAGAGTCAGCTGCTGAGTTCCCTGACTTGCTGCAGTTGCAGAGCAACAACATTGCAGTGGGCAAAAGATTAACCACAAAGACTCTTAAAAAGAAAAGAAGAAAACCAGGATGGATTTGTAAGGTCAAAAAAAAATAAACGTGATGATACTTAGAGATTAAATTGTCTCAGGATGATAAATGTAGCCATAAAAGCCTATAGGAATAAACTGGAACTCAGCTGCTGAGGAACTGTCGGCAGCCTAGAGGACATTGTTTGGCCTTGACTGAGACAGAAGGCTAAGAGAAGAAGGGGCATTCATAGTCTTAGATCTGGAACTGGGTCACTCCATGGCTACAGAAACATCACTTCTGCCTCTTGTTCTCTCCCAGACAAACCAGTAAGACACAGAGATGGGAAAACTGATTCCAACAGAAAAAGTGCTTCATGCTTCCTGATCCTTTGAGTGCAAGTCATCACATGATACATCTTTTTTTCACTGACACTGCTGTGCTTAGAGAAAAGGCTCGTTAATTGTCTTCTGTGTGCTTTGCAAAACTTTTCTTAATTCCCTGTAAGTAAAACCTTGTTTTCTCTTCCAGAGTTCAGTTAGGGAGAGAGATATTAATCCCAACAGCAAGATTTCAGCCAATATCCTAAACCAAGAGGAAGGTCTAGGGTCAAGGCTAGAAAATGATGTTGGAAGAAATAAGTTCACAATGGTGTGTTCTTTCATGAGCAGATTATGGAGGTTTGGAAACTCTGTCATTGCAGAGCTAGTGAAATACTGCTAGTTTGCTATAGGCAATGTCTAAACTCCACCCCCTCCCTTCTCTTGTGAAATGAAAAATACAATCACCAAGGTTTCAAATAACCGATGAAGAAACAGTCCTCCTTTTCCAGTGGTTTTGAACAAAAGGAAAAGGCGAAATGTTGGCACTGTGATCAGAAACATAGACCTATGTGAGCTCAGCTTTTGGAGTTGGAAGTCAGCCATGAAAACAGAACTAGCAGAAATTCAGCAAACCATTTAACCGTGGTACTAGCATTTGTGTGGGACTGACTTTCATCCTTTGGGGACACTGTGGTGCTTAAAGAGACAGGACTTTAAATACTAGGTTTTGTTCATTTTCAAGAAGCTTTGACAAACTGGAAAACTCAGGTGATGAGTGGGATGGATAGACTTAGAAGGAGGTGGAAAGCAGAGATCCAGTTCATGGTTTATCCAGAGACCTCATCTGAGCTCAGGAAAGTCACTTAGCCATGGGATCTGCTGTCTACAGATTAAATACCTCGCCTAAGCCGGTAGTGTGGACTCCTTTTAAAACTGTAGGATGGGTGTGGTTTAGAGGGACCTCTGAATTCAAGCTAATGGAGAGAGACAGGTACATCCAGAACCTCCTCTCACCACTGTTCCTACAGTGGGGCATTTCCCTTGGGGAAATACCATCTTCTTTTCATTAAATTATCCTCTCTGTATTGTTATAATGCCTTCAGTGCAAAGATAGTGTCTGGCTTGGTTTGCTTAGTGCACAACTCATTTAGACCCTGGCTATTTGGTGGCTTTTTGCCATTACATCCTTAAAAGTTATTACTTCTTCTGCTGGAGATGAGTGCTAGATTGGCTGGGCTGCACTATCCTGTAAGTCAGTGTATCACTGGCTCAGTGGTTTGGAAAAGAGAAGGTGCTGTCTTCCAAGAGTCTTATAGCACACTGTATAGCAGTGTGAATGGCCTGAGTATCCCAAGCTGGATAAATATTTTCAGGGTAGATTACAAGGAAAGTAGTTGAGTCTTCATCTGGATAGTGAACAGCAGGTAATTCCAGGAACTCTGAGCTTAATTGTTTTTCTGCATCTAATTCATGTAGATGGATGTTCAGCATCTCACTGCAGCTCCGAGAGCTCTACAGTTTGTGTTGTTATGACCTTGTAGTGCAGACTCAGATATTCATGCAGTGGATGAGAAAGGGAAATGGATGTTTGCCTTAGAGGCAAACATCAATACATAGCAAAGGGACACAGTCTCCTTTAGGTCCTAAAAGTATTGTAGAAAAGTCTTGCAGGAAAGAATTCTGTTGCCTTTACCTAACTCCTGCTTGGATAACTGCATGGTCCTCTTCCCAAAGACTTCCTGCAGTTTGTCTGGGGAAGTGCTTCTGACCCCTTGCATTAATCTGCTGTATAAGGTCAAGACTATGTTTAAACACACACCAAGCTGCATGAGCGTGAGATAGTTGGTATCCAGCAGGGAGGAGAGGGTTGCCATCAAAAATGGTTTGTGGGAATCTCTTGGCAAGGAAGGTGTTGTGGGAGCTCAGTTCACTCTCCAGCCTGGGAGGAGAAGGGAAAGGCAGAGGAGCACTGATCCTGCCTCATGGTCAACTCTGCCATGAGTGCATAAGACATAAAGCTGTCTTGGGCCATACAGGACATACCTAGTAAAGCTCTGTGCTGTGGTATCCTGCAATGATTGGGTCTCATATACCTATTTCCTCCTGGAAATATGTCCATCCTGAATGTCCCATATCCTGCCCAGATTTTTCCAGATTAATTTATGGTACATGTGAGAGCATGGACAATTGGAAATTACTCAGATGCAGAGCCATAGAAAGCCATTGCCTCTCTGTTTCACACAATGATCCCCTGAAGCTTCACATCAGAGAAAATCCATGTGATTTCTTGCAATGTGGTGTCACATGAAAAGACATCTCCCTCAGTGCTGTTTTGGAAATACAATAGTTGCTTTTCTTTTATCTGCTGTGCCATCAGCCCCCCCAGCTGGGGACTCAAATATGCATTAATTCTGCTTAGGACTGCCAGGAGAGTTTATTATGGCCAACAGCAAGAAGCATGTAGAAATCTGCGAGGTGTGTGCACTTCTGCAGAAAATGAGCCTTGGTCCCTGTTTGCTGTCAGCTTTCATTGCAGTGGGGGAAGCTTCTTGCTGAAGAGAGGATCGTGTAGTAGGCAAACATTGCACAAGAGGGAGAGAGATGCCAGGACTGGCTCAAAGACTCTTGTAATGGGACGGGGTGGGGGGAAAGAGAAATCCAGAATCTGAAAGGCAAGAGGAGAGATGAGGTGCAAGGTAGTCCTCAGGAGCTTCAAGTGTTAGGCTGACAGAATGGTTAGCTCTTGAATGAGGGCTTAGTAATTTTCTTTCTGTCTTTCTTTGCTCTTTTTTTTTAAATATCTTTTTTTTCCTTTTCTTTCCTGCTGAGAGAAGCTCTTTTGTGTTGATTGACACAAGTTTTGGAAGGATTAAATAAACCCAACAAATGGAGACTCCTTTGCTGGAGGCAGCTGTCTTTCAGCAATGAAACCTGTGCATTGCTGTGGAGGTTCATCCTATCACTGCCTGATGGCATCCCAACAGGAGGAACATTGTGGCACATCTCCAGTGGTGGTGTGTCCCCTTGGAGGGCCATGGTCTATGTTGGGACAGTTTAGGTAGAAAGGATCTTCAGGAGAGCTCTAATCCAAACTTCTGCTCAAAGCAGGTCTCATTTCAAAGTTAGGTCAGGTTGCTCATGGCCTTGTTGTGTTCAGTCTTACGTTTTCTTCCTCAGGTGGGTGGGATAACACCGAAATTATACAAGCTGCTGGGAGAGGCTGGAAATGCATCAAGTCTGTGTGTCTCTAAGGGCAGACCAGGGAGTTTGTCTTGCAAAGGTTTGCAGAGTTGTCTCTGTCTTGGTTGCAGACCAGGAGTAGGTGACTTCTCAGAGGCAGTGATTTCAGGGAGGGCTGTAATCTTGTTCACCCTGGTTCCCAAAGCAACAAGACTGCACTGCGTGGGTTGGGTTTTCTTCCCCCATAACAGAGTCATTAAGGTTGGAAAAGACCTCAAATGTCATTAAGTCCAACTGTTGACCATCCACTGACATGCTCACCACTAAGCCACATACCTAAGCACCACATGTCTCTTAAATACCTTCAGTGATGATGATTCTACCAACTTCTCTGGATGGCCTGTTTCAATGCTTGACCATCTCATGTGTACTGAATCAATTACAACATGAGAAATTGGCTGAAGAAGGAATCTCTTTCACTTCATATGTCTGGGGAAAGCTCAGTCTTTTCTAACACTGACTAATTGGGTTGGGTGATGACTCACAAGGCACAAAGCCATAGGAACCCAGGGTTCATCAGTCATCCTGTCTGCCAAATGACCTGCTTAGCTACTCATTACCTGCTAGCTAAGCTAGCCTGACTCCATCCAGCAGTGCCAAGGACAGGACACTTGCTGGGGCCTGAAAAGCCACAGAGTTGTGTTTCGTTTTGCCTGATCAGAACTGGCACAAGGTAGATAATCTTGATCAAGTCCAACAGCACTGTATCAGACCTAACCCTTTCTCATCCATCAGGTATGTAATACCTCTCCTGAAAACCTCGGCTGTTGCTCTCACTGCTGATGACAAGATTTCACCAATCTAATGCCCTATCGTAGATGCAAACAGTCAAACAGAGTTTGATGAATCTCATGGGGTATTTTCTGCACCATCCAGTGTGGAAGTTCATGGAGTTGCAGAAGGAATGCAAAAGTTGCATTTTCTTTCTCTTTTTGAAACATTGTCTTCAGCAAAGTCCTTTTCAGAGTGAGGAATTAGTCAGTGAGAACTCCTGGGTTCAGACACCTGCCTTGCTCTGTGGACCAGGCCTTTATTTTCAGTCTTCCAGCAGTCAGCCCCAGAGGTACAGCCCACACCCCCACAGTGCTGGCTCCTTTTCTTTCTTGGTAGCTGTATTGCATCTTTGCAGTTTCTTCTCCTGCAGACATGGTTTCAGTCTCCTCTTTGTCCTGACTTGCTGCTGTGGAATGTAAGGCTTTTATTATTTTTTTTTTCACTCTGTTAAAAAAAAAAATGAACCTAAGCACATCATGTCAAGACTTTGAGCTTGCATTTTCTGTCTGGGTACTTTAGAGAAAATAAGAACAGCACCTTGTTTTTCCACTTCTTTTTACCTTCCCTTTGTCCTCTTGCTCTCAGAAAAGATTTATGCCCTGTTGTGAAAGCACTGCACCTAACACAGCCAGCTCTCACAGTTTCACTTGCTGTGCAATTCCAGTATGATCTTGCTTCAATGCATGCTTGATTCAGGAACAGTGGGGTGTGTTGAGATGGATCAAACATGAGCCAAGCTCTTTTTATTTTATTGCAGTTTATTTCTTCAGGAAGAGCCAGAGCTGAACTAGGAGTTCATTGAGTTTTAAGGTAACACATTTTCTCTCTCAGCAGGGGCAGGCCATCGACATATACGGTTATTTAGAGCAGCTCAGCTGAGGGATAGTAACCCATAAATAGCAACTTCTTGTGTTTGCTCACAGGCACATATTCTTAGAGAAGGCAGAAACCTCACGTTCCTGCCTATTCGTTAACATTCAGCAATAGGATTTTTGAAGGAAAATGTCTCCCTAGATAGGATATCCTAAACTCCTGACCACAGGGGTTTCCTCCAGCTTCACCTCCAGCATCTGGTGTTGTCTGTTCTCGAAGACAGGCAGATGGGTTAGATGGACCCCTGATCTTATTTGGGAGGACAGCAATTCCCGTGAGCCAAATGCAACACCGGAGAAATATGTCAGATGCATTCCAGATGGATATCCCTGGAGAGCAGTGCCTTAATTCATAGACCAGGCAAAGAGACTCAAAAAGGAAATGTCTTTCTCCCATCACAGTGGGGAGCCTTGAGAAAGGAAGGGTAGATCACCTTTTTAGGCCCAGCTCACAGGCTTGGTCTCACATTTTTGGTGATGGAGGTGTCTCTGATCCGGACTGAGTAATCTCTTTCATCTCTTCCTTAGCATATTTCACAGGGATGCCTCCAAACAGTCCTTAAGGGTGTCCTTTTTCCATTCCTTCTTAATGCAGAGAAATAACGTAACATCCTCCGCTATGAATGAACTGTCTCCCCAGTGAACTCTGCTTGCCCTGCATTTTCAGATCAACAATACCAACTTTTGAGGTACGCTCTACTAAGGCCAAACATATGGGCAAAGTTCTCTTATCTCAGGATGTCACATCTTTCCCTTTTTTCTTGTGACAGTACTTCACCTTCTCTGGGAAAGAATTATTCTGCTGCCATGTCTCTATCCAGCCAATATATTTTTTTCACAGATCGGTGAGATATCCTAGACATCACATCCCCTCTTTCTTTTCTCTAAGCAATGTATTTGTATGCTTTATGAAAGAAGAAGACACCTAAGACTGGTCATCTGGACAGTTTTCTGGTCATGTATCGAAACTGCTTCTTATATTTCAATTAATTACTTGGGAGCTTAGTCTCACGTCTTTCTTGTAGACACTTCTTAGGCTTCACAGCTGTGAGTAGCAACCCACCCTGAAAATACCCAGACCATCCCCAAGAGCAATCACTGACATGATAAAGTACTACAGTATGTACATAACACTTAAAAGCTCTCGTGATCAGTAAAGCCCCACTGTGCTAGACCCTGAACCCAGCTAGGGAAAAAAACCAAACTCTTCATCTCAGCATTTGTTGCTCAAACTGCTGGAGCCAGAGAGAAAGAGGTTCAGAGAAGCACTGTCAAATTCTGCTGCTCTGGCAGGAACAGCCCTTGCCCAGGGAACAGTTAGGTTGTAAGATATACAATCTATTGCAAAAGTCCGCCTCTGTCCAGTGACAAATGCAGAAAAACTCCCACGTGAATGTACTGCTCCCAGGAATCTCATTACTGTCTTCCAGAGAATTGAACTGCAATCCTAAGAGCTGATGATTGACATCCATCCCTACAGCAAGGCAAGGCAAAGCATAGTCTCACCTCAACATTGTGCTGTGGATGAAGAGCAGATTTTACATTGGTTATATTGGTTATATTACTCCAAGCTGCACTGAAAGTTTACAGTGGAAAGGACTGAAGGCTCTTAGGAAGCACATGTTTTGGAGACCCTCTTATTGCTGACTAGCCTTGAACATATTTCAGTCCTCTCTCCTGAAGGAAGCATGTTTTTATGTGTAGTAACAATGCATTTTCCTTCCCACAGTGTATTTACAGATATGTGCTGCTTTCTGGCAGGTTGATTATGGATGACAGATTGGGAAGGATTTCACGTCGCCTGTGTTTTCTCTGTGGGGTTAGACAGTGTGTGGGTGTGGTGTTAGATTCCCCATCTCTTCACTCAGGCCCTGTGTTAGAGGATCAGGAGGATCGTTGACAGGTGCTACAAGACAGTCCTCTAAAGGGGATTCTGTTTGTGTAGTTGTCAGGTCAAATGGTGTTATTTAAGCATATGTACCATGGTGGGTGTTGCAAACAGTTCCTTTAGGTTGTTCACAGCCATGAAACCATTTCAACTGACTTGGTAGAGCTGCAGTCAGGCCATCTGCTCAACCAAAACTCTTGACTAGGCTACAAACATTTTATGCCTTTTTAATAGTCTTTTTCTCTGACTTATCAAGTGCCATGTTGCCCTGTTAATGCCCATTCTCAATGCCATTTTGGAGGCCTCATTTCTGTCTTGACCAGGTGGCCAATCCATTCAGAAGACAAAAGGCAGAGAGATTATCTGCAGCCTTACCCAACCATACTCTTCACAGCTGTCGAGGATCTGTAAATGCCAGAGGTAATACGGAGATAACCGGTGATTTAGTGAGCTGAATCTCTAAAGCTTTGTCTACCATAATGATTTGTGATGTGTGCCCAGTCCCTGGAAGTTCCATGTTCCAAGTCCAGATCCCATTCTATCCGATGCAGGTAAGTTTGTGGTTAAGTTAAGGCTTACAAATGACGTGTCTTTCTAACCACCTGAAAATATGGCACCTTACTGTTAAATAAGAAGAAAAACTGAGGGAGTTAAAGATGCCTGTCTAGTGCTGTTGTACCAGGAATTGACTTTTTGCTCATATAAATTCTCGAAGGAACTGACAAATTGCCCATGTGGCTTTGCCCATATAAAAGTACAGAGATGTTTCCTGTCTCTAAACAGACCTTGTCAAAATGTCTCAAATAAATACAGAGAATGGGATCCTTGCAGCCGCTGAGATTACTAGGACAAGGTGTGAGAGCTTAAGGAAAATGAAGGAAATAATTACTGGCTAGAGGAAATAGCAAAATCAACAGGAAAAGCCCTTTTTTTCCAGCCAGTCCTGATGACAGCCAGGAAAATTTCATTGGTCTTAAGAGCATTGCTTTACCCTTTTATTTCTACCAGAAAGCTGAATCCCCCCTGCTCGTGTGTGGTTACATTTCTTTACTGAAACTACACAGTGCTTGTGGTATTTTACTATTTCTGTGCTGAGGAGCCAGTGCCTCTGTGCACTGCACGGGGAACAGCTTTAGCTGCCAGGCATTGGAAAGGCACACAGCTAAAACCTCATCTTCTGCCTAAAGACTGCACATACAATACAACACTTGGGGCACAGGGCAAATGTGGGAAATGGGGGAAACAGGAAAAGGAGTGAAAGGGTGAAAAGGTGACCTTTGTCATGGATCGAGAGTTCTTTTCACCACACCAGGAAAATATAAGAATTAGGGGCTCCCCTGGCATCCAAGGGATTGATCCCTGTGGACCTCTCCCCGTGAAACTTCAGAGAAAGGACCATCCTATCTGTCCTCCCAGGGAGCTGGAAAGAGAAATGCAATGTTTTTAGATACAACTGTCTTGCAGCCAGCTGCAGCCATTCTGCTGCTTCAAGGCTTAGACATCCCAGTTTGGTGCTCCATCCACCCTGTTTCACTGTTTTTTATGGTGAGCCAACACTGGATCTTAGGAAAGACAAAGCCCTTTTCCCGTGTACTATTCAGCATAATAATTCAGGTCCTTGGCATAAGCTCTGCATGATGCAGGGGAGGAAACTCTTGCTGAATTTCCCAGCCCTAGAAGTGGGAGGATTGATGGTCTCTGTAAACGCCTTTGCCGTAGCACTGCTGCCTGTGCTGCTGAGTGATCCCGGCCTGTCCCCCCAGGGCCTGATTCTCCCTTTCCTTGCTTGGTGCTGATGCATTTTAACAGCTGATAGATCACGATTTCTTTACCTCTTCCCCAAGTGAGACATGTTTCATTCGTGGGGGGTTTCAGTGTGAGGAAGGCTCTGAGACCCAAGCCTCATTCCACAGGGCACTGCTCTGCACCTGGGGTTATTTTTTCGCCCCCTTCTGTTCTTTTAACTGGTGCCTTTAAGAGGGATAGGAGATGATCCCAGAATGTATTTATTGAGCCCAGGGGAGGTGCAAGCATCTGTTAAATATTATGAAGATATCATTGATGAGTTGGTTTCACCTAAAGGCTGAAAGAGGTATGATATTTACATGTCTCCTGTGGGATGGTGCAGAGCAGGGGAGTCAAATGCTGCTCAGTGATAGCTTCCCTTGTCCAAAAGTGGGATGTCACACAGACTCAAATCACAGAGTCTTCTGTGTCTTCTGGTTACATTGTATGTGAGGAAAGGCTGTGTGCTAGGCCTATTGGCATCATTCATGGCAAGATTTCAGTCACTTTTCCTCTCAGATAAAAGATTTGTGTTTGCTTCATCCCTCTTGTGCTTCCTACAGAGATCTGCCTGCTTGCTAAAAGTGTGAGCTCCTGAGCTGCTTTCCTAGGGAATTAAAGGCACATTTAGATTTTCTCTTTTTCAGCTGCTTCTTTGCCAGCTGTTATCTTCTTGAGCATGACAGCAAGCCTCACTGACCCTGACTTTTAGACAGTTACCTGGGAGCAATCTATCATCCCTCTCCGTCCATGGTCATCCCAAACGATCACCCAGGTTCAGTACAGCTGACCCACATCAGTTCCACAGACTAGTCCCTGGTCAAAACATTGCTCCACTTTTGGAAAAGAGCAGGGAGAGGTCCTGGATCCCAGGCTAAGACATAAGACAAGCTTTTCTTGGGTGAGACCACCATAAAACTTTTATGCTTTCAATCCCTCCCCTGAAAGTTAAGTAAACAGTAACTGCAGTCCTGTCGTGACAGGAAAAAAATTCCAGCCCTCTGCTCAGAAGGGAAAGTGTTGTCCCCCATTGGGCTTTGATTCCCTTTATGTTTATGTAATGATTGAAGATCCTGACAATAAAGTGTGATATAAAAACCAGAGAGAGCTTGGAAAGGAGAAAGAAATTAATTTTTCAAAATTCCCTCAATATTCATTAGATCCTTTCAGTCCTTGTGGGGGAGGGGGTCCCTGCATCCTATCACACACCTGACATTGCCCCTAGCAAAATTAGTCACAATGGCCCCATGCAGGTTTTGGATTTATTGTCTGCAAATTTGGCTGGTCTGATCACTGGTCTGAACACCTGTGGAGCCTCAGAGTCCAGACTATTAGATTAATCTGTCAGTCACTCTATATAACAGCCTGTCCTCCTCTCCATTCCAGTTCGACACTCCCTTCCCAATTTTGGTGTATAGCTCCAAGATCCAGTTTCACCGGAATGTAAACAGTGTCTGAATCCCCCAACTTTCCTGCTTTGCTTCCGCTGTGAGTGCACGTCGGCTGTATTGGCTGCTTGAAAAGTAATTATCCTCACTTCCCACCTGATAAATTAAAGACCCCCAGGTTCTTTGCTTAATGGTGCAGAGCAATTCAAGAGTGATTCTTCTGCAGAAGCTGTTGGGAGAATGTCCTAGCAACCTCACACCCTTCTGGTCCTCATTGTGCTGGGACGACAGCCCATTAATCAGCCTGACCCGGCTTGGAGATGGCAAAGGTCGTGCTGCGTGAAGCCTAATCGGAAAAACAAATTTCACCCCTCTGCACTGCTTCCTGGCAGGGACCAAGGGGAAGATTTGCTTGGTTTCACACTTAAGCACCTTAAGTATTTTTCCAAGGCTAGAAGGCAACTGATATGAAGGGTTTGTACTTCAAATAGGGGAGCATGAGTCCCTAAGGCTGTGTCCACATTGCTCTCAAGTGTGGTTTTGGGAATGATTGGGAGAATGATCCCAGATCAGCCCACTTCACATCTGTTCAGCCACTTCTGGGGGAAGCAGGGATCAAGTCTGATGGAACACATGATGTCCTAGCCCCAGATTCAGTACAGCCTTGGAGTACGCTGGCAGATCCACTGCCTGTAGGCACAGATGAAAAGCATGATCTCAGGCTCATAATGGTCCTGAAAATTCAGTTGTGCCTGTCAGCGGTTTCTACACAAGAGAGACTGAGCCATATTCACCTGAAAGCCCAGCTGTCCCAAACCCTCTCTCTGACAGAAGCCAACAGTGGGTGCCTGGGCAGGGAAGATCCATCATAGGTAACTCTGCTAGCATCTGGTGGCTCAGAGGTGCTGTATCTGTGACTGGGAGTCCTTGATGGATTGTTTTTCCATTAATCTATCCATTCAGTTTTTAAGTCCTTGCAAGCTTTTCGTTTTTTCAGTGTCTGGTGTCATACTTGGACTGTCCGATGACAAATTGCGTGAAGGGCTTAGTTTTCTTTGTTATGAGTCTGTCTCCTTTCAGCTTTACATTATGAGGGCCAAGCTACAATCATCTCCTATTAATCTTCCTTGTTTAGACCTCTGTAATGCCCTGTTCTAGACACGTGCGCTTGTCCTACTTCTGATGGTATTCAGGATTATAGTCTGTACTACTAATGAAACTGGAATAGTTTATTGTAGTGGATTTAAAATTCATGAATCTAGGAAATATAAATTAGATGATCTGTCTGTGAAAACATCTCCATCTTGGCAGGTGGTGAAGTTCACAATTTGATAAGCCAATGTAAAGACAAGCCAGGAAAAATAATGCACAAACTGCAATATATCCTTGCATTGGTTTAGGACGAGAAAAAGCCCCACAACATCTCTGGTTGTCTAACATCATGCTTGAGCATTCTGGCCCAAGATAGCAGTCCTGTAGATGTAGGATTGATTTCATTGGCAAGCAAAGAAATTACTGCCATTTGGCTCCAGGACAAGAACAGCATTGTGCTATGGTTTATTGTTTTCTTATGGACTCTGCAATGACAGTACACAGTTAATCTCCTGATCCTTTCATGTGAAATAGCATATTCCTTCATGGGTGAGGGAAAAACTGTTTAGCACTGACACCACTACAGGTGCATCACTCTACAGCACCAACTTTACCTCTGGCGAGGGTTTGTGCATATTTAGCAGTGAGCCAGTGATTTTTTCATCTTTGCTATGGGAACACAAATCAGCAAGTTGTGGTTGTGCTGATAGTTTCAATTTACACCTTTCCTTTAGTAGTTTCAGCCTCTTGTTCTTGGTCTATGAATACTGCTGTATATATAATGTAATACTAATCATGTTTGTATCACAAACAACTCTGTTGCTGGTTTGTGATATGAAGTTGTTTCATCCACTTACACTCTAGTAGTGTAAAGAGAATTTTAAGATAAGACACAGGTGCCACTACTCTCTAGGTTTTTGTTTGGTGGTTTTTTATTTTATTTTTTTTTTTTTGGCATATGCAAAATCATGTGCTTAGCCTTTTAGTCCACAAGAGCTTCCAACTAATTCTGGCTGATTTTATTTTTTTTTTTTTCCCATCTCTTTTTGTAGCAGGGGTGCTTCTGTTTGGCTTTGTGGCCATCTTGAAGTTATATGTTTCCTTGTGTACCTGAACGCACAAATGTTCAGGAGATGTTAATAATCTCCCAGTTCTAGAGTGTTTGAGGCAGCAGGGCAAGGTATGAGGACCTTGAATACAACCATCAGCCCTTCCAGCAATCCCAGACATGATTCAAGTTCCCCAAAACCCTGATGGCAGAAACTTCCAATTGGTCTCTTAAACTTTCACATCACAGTAGGATTTAAAGTTGATTTTAGGTGCTGTGGGAAGCAATTTGGATAGGTGCTATAATACCTCAGCTTCCCTGGGTGAGGAAAAGCCCTTTCCTGTTTGATAAAGGCATTGAGAAGTCTTGACTCCATGCAAGCAGTGACATATTCAGACAATACTGCTGAGAATCAGAGAGAAGTGCTCTGTGTCCAGACGTTGCCGTGTCTAAGTGCCTTGGCACAGCATTATCTTTGGAGCTTAGGGCTTTGCCACCCATGATGCAGGGGAATGAACAGAGTGGAAAGAAATCAGCAAGGAACAGAATTTGTAAAGGTATTTCATGAGAGACTAATGAGAAGGAAGAGGCTGTGCTGGTTCAATGGATGTGAGGCTCATGCATAAATGTTCCAAGTAATGGCTTTGGCTAGGCATGGGTTTCCTCTCCCTGCTGTAAAAGTGTTCTGGGTTTTAGTGGCACTAGTAGGTGGTGGATGTCTAAGTGTGAAATGCCCATGTGTGACTCCTGGTTCTGTGCCTGCCTGTTTTACCCTGTCTCATTCTGCCCTGTTCCAGCTAAAGGATGGGAATGAAACTTAGGAAACATTCTCATGGAAAGAACAGAAAGAAAGAGAGAAAGAAAAAAAGAGAGAAAGAAAGAAAGAAAGAGAGAAAGAGAGAAAGAGAGAAAGAAAGAAAAGTCACATACTTTGATTCTACATAACTGAATTCTCACCCCACATGATTTCTGTGGGTTGCAACCCCAGTGCTTGGGGATCACAATCCTTGGCTAGAAAAATGGTCCTTGTTGAACTTTCAGCAATTTAGAACCTGTTCCAGGTGCACAGAGCTTAGGCCCTGGTTTGATCCTGCTGTGCAGGCTTGTTTCTCTGGTATGTGTCCTGGCACTGTGATTATCTCAGCAAAGTCTGTTCCTGGCCCTAGGGAATGGCAATAGGATCTGTTCTGTAGGCCAAGCTGAAGACCCTCTTTCTGCCCTCCCCGCAGCTGACAGTTGAGGCCAGCAACAGCTTTCATGAGGGTGTGATACAAAATGTGCCCTAAGCATCCTGACTGTAGGCTGATCTTTCAGTTGAGTAGGGATATTAATCCACAGAAATGGCCATGCACCCCCCCAGGGAGAAGCATGTGAGGCTCTCTGAGGCTTTACTGATGAGCTAAAAGGATTGGAAAAAGAACTAAGTAGAGGGTCCATGAAAGCAACTGTTGAAAAGAGATCTTTTGGAGGGAAGGCAAAGTAGAGGCAGTATATTGGGTAAAGGAAAAGGTTTGTGGCGCCCCTTCTCAGCTGGAAAGGGTGGAGCTCTACAAACTCATGTTCTTTTGCTGTAAGTATGGAGAAGAAAAGCCCCTGCTAGATACAGTGGCTTCAGCTCTGTTGCCGTGTTCTCAGCCTCCTCACTGTAGTGGGATGTTCCTCCATGCCAGCAGCATCCCTGTCCACAGCTTGGGAGCAGGGTGTGGTGTTTTTGAGTTCATGATACTGATACTCATCAGTACTGGCATGAAGGGAACTGGGTTGTGGGGAACTGAGTCATAGATTATATTCTCTACTTCTGACTCTCCCAGCTGATGGCTCACAGACCACTGGTGATCCACAAGAACTCAGAAGATGGCCTGTGAAACAGCAGAGAAATAAAGGAATACAGCAAACCCACAGATGCCTTCTTGCACAGCCAACATTCTGTTTGGGAAACATTCTGTCCTGGGAAGAAAGCAGAAGACACTTCAGACACACTGGAACCTGCTGAACACAAGGGCCAGCAGTGAAGGGGTCAAGGTACCCTTCTTTGTGGAGAACATTGGCACCATCTGAGTGCAAGGGAGAAGCAAGAGGGATGTGGTGAAGTGCCTGCCAATAACTGAGGGAGCCAGAGGGAGATTCCTGAGAAGTCCGGAAAATATTTTGAAAATCGGGACCCAACCCAGCATGGCAAATGCAGCATGACCCTTCCTAACACAGCATGGGGAAAACAAAGAGCATCCCAGCTGCTTGGATACTTGACACCAGGATCACACTCAGCAGCTCTGTTCTCTGGTGCTGCTTGGAGTTGATGACTGAGGGTCATTTCCAGCATGGGATTTCATGTGTGAAGCCTAGTCAGTGTACAGCAACTGCTGAGACTTTCAGAGGGCGTGACTCAAGTTAAAGGCCAGGAAATGAAGGCAAGAAGCTGTTGCTAGAAACCAAGCTGAAGCACGTGAAGATAATAAAATGGATGTCCAAACTGGGACCTCTTCTGGGGCTTCACAGCGCTGACAAGCTGACCTGGATGTGTCACATCTCTCAGCTTCACAGCTCCTGACACACGGCACCAGCTCTCCCATATGTCAGGAGTCACATTCCCCACTGCTGGAATGCAGCCACCTCTGGAGCAGAACCCAGCAGCTGTTTAAAGAATTGACAGAAAGAAACCAGGGACAGGATGCAAAGACACAGCCAAAGCGCAGAGGAAAACAAGGAGGAAAAAATGTCAACCAAGTCCATAAGGGTGAGTGTGGTGGTCATAATCAAATGATAAAGAGCATGGCAATTTACCAGGCATCAGCAGAGCTAAGGGAACCACCTGGGTGTTTTCTGCTGTCCTGAATCAAACACAGTAACACAGCTTATCTGAGGTCCTTCTTTTACATGTGATGCCCTGCCATATTCCCTCGTGTTACAGTTCAGACTGCTGATATAGTAGTTTAGCTGATTCTTAGTAATCCGTGAAGCCATGATAAACTGGAAGAAAATATAATCTCTTTGTCCTTGGTGGATAAAGAGCATGAGATATGGTTTCTTTGCTCAAGCCACTCTCACCATTGGTTCAAGATGTTAACCTGTTTCTGCTTCTCCAGCCCTGCCCCTCAGACCATCTTGGACACTCAAAGAGGAATAATCTAGAAAATAATCTGGACACATTTTTAAATGCTATCACAAAAGTCAGGAATGGTTAAAAGCATGAGCACCCATGTGGTTCAGAGGTGTGAGATTTGTCTGCTGTGACATGAACCTTGCATGGAAGGACCACTTCATGCGAGTCCTGTTCCCCAACAAACTGCCTAGGCCCCTAGGAGAAGAGAAGATGTTTCACTGGATCAGCAGAAAATTCAATTGGAAATGTCCTCAGGAGTTCTGTGGATCTACTTGTTGATTCGGGGGCATCAGTGGGGTGTTGGTTTGGCACAGCACAGCTACTCTTACCTCCTTCTCTTCCAGCCCAGTACTGAGTATTCATCTGAGCTAGTCAAGAGTATCTGGACTGGCAATTACCTCTAGACTCCAGTTTAAAAGCAATTAATTAGAACGAGCCAGCAGCTGAATCCAGCAAGGAGACTGCTGTGCAGAGACATCCAGGCTTTGTGCGGTGGCACCAATCTGAACAGGCCCTTGAAAGGAGGTGGCACAAGGGAAGAGAAGCGGAAGGTTTGGAGGTAGATAATGGAAGAATGAGGGGACAGGAAACCCTGAGTTCCCACATTGTCATTGCCCCTGCCATTTCAGTCCAGAGAAAGCCCTCTGCTCCCCCCACACAGATCGCCCCTTGCCACTGTTGTGTTTGGCTACTTGGAAAGCCATCTACAAGTCTCCTTGCATTGCATTCAGTGTGCAGCCACAGGAACAGCAGCTGTCTGGATTCTCTCCAGCTGTCCAGTGAGAAAAAGGGAAAATTATTTAGTAGTAGCAGAGAAAAGGGGGTGAAAAGAAAAAAATGAAGAAAAAGAAAAAAACAGAAATCATTTTTTTGTGGCACACTATGACGCACAGATTTGGGAATGAGGGTTGTGAAAGCTTTTTGTTTAGCTTATTCTTTTCTGGTCTGACAGCTGATAAGTCCCACAGCTCAGAAACATCTGACAGGACTGGCTGAAGTAAATTCATCTTTCATCTGCCCATCATGCTCCTGAAGTGGAGAGTGACAGAAATGTTTCTCCTCTGTCTGAGCTCTGCTCTCCTTCCTTTTCCCTCTTTCGTGTGCTGTTGTTTGGAGCTTGGGAAAACTGGTTTCCTTCCTGCCTACAGCCTTCTCCCCAGGTTCAGGGCAGCATCCGTCTGCCCCTGCACCTGCTCTCTACAGCTGCGAGCTGCCTCTGCTGAAACCATTTGCACCCGACCAAGCAGCAGGCTGCTGGGGCCCCTCTGGCTTTGCCTTGACTCCTTTCCCTGTCATATTTTCCTTGCTGCTCTTGCAATTAGCGCGCTTGTTCACTGCTCTTCTCGCTAGCACCTTCTGCTTTCCCAGTGCACTCCTCTTCTAACCCCCCTCGAGTCCCTGTGCTCTTGCTACAGCAGGGCTTCTCAGTGGCAGCTTTTGAGACACAGCTTCTCTCTGTGGTCTCTTTACTCCATGTTCTGTCCCCAAAACTGCTGAGTATCCACATCCTGAGGGCAGAGAAGTATTCTTTGTGTCCCACTCATTTAAAATGCCTTTAGCATCTCCTGCATCTCTTTACTGGTGGTGTTTTGCAAATTGCCACCCTAGGTTGTCACTGGTAGTGGGTGGCACATAGTCTGTGGCACCAGTGGGGTTTGTGTTCCACACCATTTGGGGCGCTACAACCATTGCCCTTTCAAGTAAGGCTACAAAAAGACAATACAATCCTGGCAGACCAGCAGTTGCCACAGGCAATTGAGTGTTTTCATGGTGCATGCTGAGATGACAGCAGTGAAGGACAGCAAGGAGCAGCATCTGAATTTGGGAGACCTGTATATCTTTCCATGTGGGTGATAATCCTGTGTCCTCTTTGCTTTGTTGGTGCCCATCCATAGTGCTTTTTTTATTGTGGGGGTAAGTAGCAACCTCTCTGAGGCAGGAACTACCATTTCAGTTGAGGTCATGTATCATTTAGAATTAGGTATAGGCTTTTCATAAGACACTTTCTAGCCTGTTAGTAGGTGACAGGGAAGTATTAAAGGTTGCAAAAGAAGACCCCAAACTACTGAATGGAGATGTTTTATTCCAAATGTGGGGTTCTTTCCCATAGATAGGTGAGAAACAAAATAACAGGAACAATTTTAAAAAAAGAGGCTATAAGTTATTTGTATTGCAAATGGTATTGTATTCTGACACAAATTTTAATAGCAAGGAAAAATATGAATTCTAATTAAAAAAACCCACGAACCCAAACAAACCACCCTCCTGACTGCCGGGAAATCTTGCTGTGCTTTCTGCAGCAGAAAATCAATGATCTAATTTCACTTGAACTTGACAGGCTGCATCTCCCAAACAAGGCACACCATTGGACACACTTGAAAATGTGAAGTTGTTTCGGCAAACTCTCTCCTTTGCATCACAAGGCTGTCATTTTGGTCTCCAGTGATTTGTTTTCTCATGCATATGTTTTGCTGAATTAAAACAAGCACCTGTTTTGCAAAATGAGACCTCTAACATTTTATTCACTCATCTCTTCTAATAGGCTACACACAGTGATTTTTTCTGCCATGGCTTCTGCAGCCCTTTTCTCCCACAGCTCCCTGGTTCATCCCTTCCCAGATTCAAAACTATGTGTCCAAGTTATGTCTGGACACCAGCTGGGCCCCAAAGTCTGTGCAAGAAGCTTAGCTGAATCCTCCCCATATCTCATGGCTGGTCTCACAATATCTGTTTATATCCTGTAAATTAGTGCAATGTGCCCCCTAACCAGGATCCTCACAGTTTTACAAGCAGTTACACAAGCCTTGCCAAACCAGTCAAGAACCTGGATGGGATGATAAAAGCTCTCAGCTTAGTGTGCCTGTTGGATCTTTGTAATGCAGCTTGAACAACAGAGGAACAGAGGGAAAGAAAGAGGAGGAGGGGGAGAGAGAAAGAGTCTCGACTATTTTGTTGAGTTCCCGGATCTGGTTCAGCACCATTAGGAAAGGGGATATTGAAGAGTGCTTTTCATTCCACCATTTTGCAGTGGGTAATTGCTTTCCACACGGTGCATTGGGTTTTGATGTGAGTCCAGCTGCAGTAACGCAAGCTACGGCAGGGGCTGTTCCAGTGCAAATGTGTTATTTGAGTGTCTCTTTGCTCACACTATGACTAAACAGAAGCAGCTGTGGCCAGAGGGCCATCAGGGCTTTGTATCACACAATCTGGCATTTAATGGAAAATTTTCGAAAGAACTTTCTTTTGAAAAAAAACTTGCTTCCTTCCATTGCTGGAAGTTTTGAAGAAATTAATATTTTGCGTGATGCAAAAGAGTGCCCTGAGAAACAATTGTCCTTTCCAACACAAATACAAGCCTGGCACCATCTCTGCCTCCAGTATGACTTTCACATACTGTGAACCTCAGCATGCCCGGGAGCCACCAATGTATGTCAGCCAGGCAAGCCACCTGTATATTTCTGGAGGTCATCAGTTTCAAGAAAATGATGTAAAGCAGGAGTAAGGACAGTTTGGAATAACAAGACTACATTTCTTAGCCAGGACAAGAAGATGCCATCAGTCTGCAGCCCTATAATCCACAAGGATGAAAATTCCTTATTACTCAGCTATTCAAAATTAGCCTGAAGAAAGCACTGAAGGGGAACAAGATTGCCTGAGCACAAAAGTGCAATAAATTTCTCTTACCCTGCTTCTTTTGGGACTTGCACAAGGTTTTAGCAACAACAGGAAGCTCAGGACTTAGGGTGAGCAGCCCTGACTGACTCCAGGAGAGTCAAGCAAACAGGGCAAAGATACATGTCTGTGGTGGTTGTAAGATTTTGGGTTGGCTCACAAGAAGCAGCAGCCAAATCTTTGGGGAGAAGTGTTCTATTGGACATCTCTTAAAATCTTCTAAAAATTTGTTTTGAGGTTATTTTCAGGCCTTCAGGAACAAACCTTCTTAATGGGGCTACTTGCAGCCTAGGCCAGCTGACAAAGCAAGCAAACTAGTGAATGAGTGGAAACATAAAGATGGACCATCTAAATAGGCCCATTTTGTATTCACTGCCCTCCTCAGAAAGAAGCAAGGAAATAAGAAACATCTACTCAATAAAAACCATGGTTCCCCAAAGGTGTCATATTCCTTAATTGCAGCTAGAAGCAAGTGACTTTCTCAGGTTTGGTGCAATGAGCCTTTGGGAACCACTGGGGTTAAAACTCAGGATCTTGAATCTGATTTTTATTTCCCCCTTGAAATCCTGGACCACACAACTTTCTGATTATAAGTGTATGGGCACATCTATGCACGTGGAGAGGAAGCTCAGCATCACATAGGTGGTCTGCTCTCTTTCTGAGAGGACATGTGGTAACAGAGGTGAAAACCATGAGTCACTCAAGAGAAGGATGCTGGTTCTGACAAACCCATCAGCTGCCTGTAACTCTCACCATCTGAACTTTATACCTTTCATTGTCAAATTCAGTCTGGTTTTTTGACTGGCCCTGATGCTTAAACCATAATTTACCAAAGACTTTCCTTGGTAATTAATTTCACACGTTCATTACAGACCATTTGGCTATAAACACACGTGGATTTCCTTTTTAACTCTTCATTTCCTAAGTTTTCAATAGAGAGGTTCCAAAGCTAAACCACAGGAATGGTCTATGTAGCTCAGGTTTATTAAATCTACCCCACCATGTCAAGTGTCTACAGTGCCTACAATTATTCAGCCTCAACTACAGTTATGAGAGAATTCATTTCACCCAAGGGTAGATTAAGTCGCTAAGTGTTTTGTATCAGAATGTTGATACTCATGTTGCAAAATGAGATGGAAACACTAAATTCCTAGACTCTACTCAGATCCCAGTACATGCTCTGGAGTTCATGACTTCCAAAGCCAGCTTCAGTCAACTGCTTCCTTTCCACACATACTGCATAATCCATGTGCATAAGACAACACTAAAAAACTTGTGTAAGTGCCAAAGGTCAAGCTCCTTTGGATCCTCTGTGGGAAGTAAAGCCAAGGTACAGTTAACCCTCAACAGACAGGGTGTCTTCATGTAAGAAACAGCAGATGGAAGTACACAGAGTCAGTTTTACCAGCAACTTTTTTTTATACCTTCAGGTAATGAATGTTTCAGGCTACTCAGGTAAAAATAGACAGGAAAGAAAAGGTAAGGAAAGTTGTTAATATCTGCCTGTTCATATATGGTATAAAGACTCTAGCAGGCAATTGCTATTGAAGATTAGAGAAAGTCTCAGACTCCAAGAGAAGTCCTGTGGTTTGTGCCTGAAGGTGATGGAGCCCTGAGGAGTAAAATACTGAAAGATCCATTCTGACACCTCAGTTATCAGATGTGTCTGTATGAAGAATTCATTATGTTTCTCAGTCTTTCCATTTTGGACACTTACTCTGTAAAATATAGTGATTGTAAAGCAGCTCCTTGCAGTGGTAGATTATCTATCATGAGATGAAAAACACTGTTTGTTTTTCCTCATTTATCTTAGTTTTATTTTCTGAGGAAAGTGTTGCAGTTGTTCATCAGTTTTATCCTAATTAAAGAGGTTTTCATAGGAGAGCTTCTGTGAGGACACTGCTGAAAGGAAACCTGCTGTGGTTTGTGAGATCAGAGTGGATGGCAAGTCTAGAGAGGTGGCTTCTACCTAAACAGAAGATCGAGACACAGGAGATGCAGACTCCATGAGGGTCTGCCCTGGCAGACAACAAAACCAGAATCAGATGAGAAAACTCTCCTTTTGGAAGTTCTCCAAACTTCCTAAAATTGGGATTGTGGAACCCAACACAATCTATCCAGTGGGATCTTTGGGGTCTGGGAAGATAGCCTCCTCCTATTAAAGGATACTCACCAACCTGTCTCTTATGCTCTGAAGCTGATGGAGGCCTCAAGCCCAGCCTCCTGCCTCTACCCTTCCTTGTACATTGTGCTCATGCCCTCTCGCCACCTCAGGGGCTCTCTGCTGACTCTTCACCTGCTCTAGATTTCTCTCATATTGGGGGCCCATGACTGTCAAAGTATTTCAGATGGAGCCTCTTGAGTGAAGAATTAAGGAAATGATAACTTTCTGTAATAATTTAAGTCCATTGCCTCACTGCCTCCTTGGCTGTTTCTCCTTTCCATAGAAAGTCACTTTAGAACTGCTAAGCACTGTGCAAATCTTTTCTTATTTGCCCCTGAACTGGACTGCCAGAGAGTACCTGTCCATCATTATTACAGGCTGACAACAGCACTGCAAAGACCTGAGGATTTCCCAGTGGTATGGTGGTTTTGTCTGGGCTGACTTTTGCTGTTTGTATGCTGCATTATTGCTCATTAAATCAATAGCAGCGATTCACCAGGGAGGAGAGATACCAGGCATTTGTCTAAACCTAACCTGTAAATATCATGGGGTGTGTTTTGCTTTGCTTTTAGCTGACAGATGAGACAAGTAAAAGGATTTTTTTCCTCTATGTCATTGGAGGAAGAGAGATTCATATGGACAACTCATACTGTGTAGAAGTTAACCTTTCTCCTCAGGCTGGACAAAGTTTTGTGATAGCCTGAAATCATCTTAACAGCTCCTTCTGTCTCCAGCAGTCACAGATCCCCCCCAGCCACATCTTTGAGTCCTCTTGAGAGCTTGCCCTTCTCTCAGGAAGTGCCCCACTGCCTGACAAGCAGATATAAGACAGCAGTAAAGAGACAACATGTTCTCAGATAAAATGTTCCAAATATAACAAGTCTATTTTTATTAAATTTGACCAAAGGCCTCCCTGCTTCCTAATCAGAGAGCCTGATTTGCTGACTCCCCCAGACCTAACTGCCCTGGCTCACTACAGCTGTATCATGAGATAGAATTACATTTTCATAATGATTCAAATCTTTTCCCAGGTCCCTAAGTATTTTCAAAAGAAAGATAAAAATAAGGAAAGTAGTTTAAAGAGAAAAAAAAAAGAAATGAAAAGGAAGAAAACCCCTACACACTCTCCTGTAAAATCCAGGCTCTAACCCTGAACTGTGTGTGGTCTTTTTTGTCTTTTGGCTCCCCTCAAGACATGGCTTATTGCATTGGTCTGGATGCTGTCCTACCAGCACAGCTTGCTGGCCAAGCCCAGATCCCAACAACAAAGTCACCTTGGCAGGTGCCAAAATAAACATCAGCCTCCAGCTACCTGCACCAACTGCTGATGCTTCCCTGTGTGTGTTGTAGGCCATGAGGCTGAAAGGCAGCATCTTTTCCCTCCACTCCTCTGATCTGTATCAGTTCTCAGCCCTAGTCTTTTTTATTCAGGGGAGCCTTCACAAGAACTATTTTTAAATGCTCTTTATTTTGAAAAATGTGAAATTGTCTAGAGAGAACTGGTTGTGAAATGGACAGAGACTGAAAACTGTGTGTATGATATGGAAGCTGCATGTACACAGTCGTGGTTCATACCTGCAGCTTCAAATTTTGTTGCAGCTTTAGCTCATGTGGGTGTGGATGTGTGTCCTTGTGTAGACAGTGTGCAGGGTGTGCACCTGTGGGTTAATTCCAATGGGACTAATTTTTGGTGTCAGGCATATTGCTCACAACTGGAGTAGCTCCTCCGGGAGCCGGTCCAAGGTTTTACGATCACACAATCACTTCCATTGGATTTATAAGGTGCAACCAAAATTAGGAGGCATTCAAATTCATGAGTGATGTAAAAGGGGAAGTTACAGGTCATGCTTAAACTGGTCAGAAAATTACAGGAGTCAAGTGGGGAAGGGGTGCAGTCTGGCCAGTTGCAGGCACAGAAGGGGCAAGGGACGCAGGGACTGGCAGGCGCACAGCAACTTTGCTTTGTTCCCCTTCCTTTTATTAGCTGCAGTCGTTGTTTTTCCACATTCCACCATATAAAACAGACTAGGTCTCAGAGACCTGCTTCAAAGTGAGCTGAAACACTGCTAATGACTTGCTTGGGCTCCAGAGCTTGCTCTGCTCAATATGGCTCATGCTTTTAGATTGTGTGAGTGGGCACATCTGACCTGCTCAGGAGACTTCTCCTGCCACACACGCCCAGCTGTGTCTTTCAATGTCCACTAGAATTATTTTCTATAAAAGATGAATTAAAACGTTAAGATGAGTTAAAACAAAGCGATGCCTGGAGTCTGGAGGAGCCCAGTACTTTCTCTGCCTGCTGCACAGTGGATCTGTGTAAGGTTCCCAGATTTCAATGAGCAAGGACAAAACTAAATTTTGGAGATGCCTTCCAAAACATGTACAGATGTTAAAGTACAGAGTATAAATAATTAAAGATAAAACAGAATACATAACTGTACAAAAACACAAAATTCAAAAGGAAGAGGAAGAAGAGAAGAAATAGTAGTTCTTTCCCCCCAAAGACTTGTGGAACAGCTGACTGAAATGTTAAAGGATACAGATTTTGGAAGTTGTATTTCAGCTCTGCAAACTTGTTTCTGTGCCTTTTCCTGGTTCAACATCTGTGATCCATATTTCATCCCCACAGTGCTCATTGGAGGACTTCATTTCCCAAGAGTGGGGAGGGTGACATTGTGCTCAGGGTCCGTGGGTTCAGATGTTGATTAAGGTTCACAAGGGGAACAGCTTACTTGTTTCAGATGAGCAACAAAACCCTGAGCTAATGCTGGGCCCAAGCATAATGCTCTAAAAGCAGGTTCAGAAATGCTGGCACAAGTGAATGCTGTTGATTATTTACACTGGGTTCATGTGTTTTACTGGTTGTTTTAAGCCTTGCTTCCTAAAGAAGCAAAGTCTGTGCTCTTTCTGTTCATACATGGCTGTGTGTTCTTGCCATTCCCAGCAATTTCTGAGTCCTGGTTTGGCTCCCATCTGTGAGAGAAGCACAGCTACCCACAACGTTACATTCTTAAACGCTCTGAGAAACTTGGCAGCTGGACACCAGGACTCTCACGGCAGTGCTGGAGGGAGTGTGAGGATGCCTCTTCTCACACACCACAAAGACACTTTGTTTCATCCTCAGGGAAAACTGTGATGGGAACTTGCACTGTAAGACACAGAGATGAAGAGAAAAAGTACACGAAATCATCAGTGGTGTCAGTTCTTACAGAACTGCTGTGAGCAGCATGTTGCAGGAGTTACAAGAATAGGAGGAAAATGGTCAAAAGGGCACTCCGGGTACTCAGCCCAGTGGGTGGATGGGGGGCTTATGTTCCCAGGCCACCAAGATGGTTTGGAAAGTTTTATTGCTGGTCCCTACAACCCTAGAAGTAAAACTGACAGGATTTATTTTCTTCCTGGAGAGGTGCAAAAGAGCAAAGTCAAGAGGCAGTTAACCTGGAGACACTTAACTTAAAAAAGATAAATTTGTTGAAACTCAGTATTTCCCTAAATCAAAGGACTTAAGGACTTGAGGGAGGGATTTTTCTTTAAAAAGTTTAAAAAATCCATTTTGCCATAACAGTGCAACTATTTGTTTAAAAAAATTACTCAACCTGATTTGTACCACACACTTTTTCCGCCAGCAAAGTAGAAAAAAAAGTTAGTGTTTAAATATGTGTTTTAATTTTCTAAAGTATGAAGGAAGAAATAATTCAATGTTTCATGGCAGGAAACCACAACAATTTTAGGGGCAATCAGCTTTCTCCCTGAAATGAAATATTGGATAGAAACATAATAAAGTGATCTACCTGAATTACTTCCTGATCAGAATGAACCTACAGCTTTTCTGGCGGAGAGAAAACCCTACAGTAAATTTTTGCTAAACACTGCTGGACTTCCCTCCCATCCCACCTTCAGCTCAGATGCTGCATCTTTCGTAAGGGAGTGGAGTCGCCCTGGCAGGTGGATGTGGTTAGCTGCAGTCACGTCATAAGTAAACGTGGTGTCTCTCTGGGGAGCAAAAGGAAGGAAAGTTCATTTCTGAGACAGGAGGCAGCTGGCAGGCAAAGTCCAGGAATAGCCACACTGTCTTCTCCAGGAGAAAGTTCAGGCTCTCTCTTTGCTTGGCTCGTTGGGTTTGTTGTTGTTATTCTTGTCTAAAGGAGACCAGAAAAGTCCCAGAAGGACACAGAGGAGCTGTGATGAAATGCCAGAGCATAAAAGCAGTGGTACAAAGTCCTGCAGAATGGAGAGGCATTTACAGGGATGTCCAGGTTTTCAGAACTGTGCACGAAAGTTCCTGTTTTGGGAGTTGGGTTTTGGGAACCTGGGCTGGCAGCTGTGCCTCCTGCGTGTGCTGGCGGTTTCATTTCTCTACCCAAACACAGGGTTGTCTGCATTTCTGTAGTGAAAGCTGATATTGCAAGAGAGGAAAAAACAAATCAAACGAGGGAAATGTGTTTCATTTGACAATGGGTCTTTAGAGCCTGCATTTTTTAGAGCTAGGCTCTTGGAGTAAAAAAAAAAGGAAGAACAATTCAAGTCTGAGATATGTGCAAAATATAGCTCAAATCTAAAGGCTGTAACCGTGTGAGAAAAGTCAGATGTTAAACAATCACAGTTTTATTTCTCCCAGCAAGACAGCCTGTGCACCTGTAGCCATTATTGTCTCTACTGTATAAAGTGAAAATGAATATCACATTGTATTGAAAACCCTCATGGAATACAATTACTCAGCAGGAACTGTCCTAAATCTATCAGCTGTAACTCACTTGTAATTTTGTGGGACTAACGCAGAGAAATGTTTCTCCATGCATAGTTTGCCCCTAGCCTTTCCCCCCATTAATACATTTCATCCACTTTTGCTTACGATGGCTAAATTGCTTGTAAAAGATTAATTACCTATGGGAAGTGTCTGTCTTGGTCTGTAGGAATGACATTATGCTGAACATTAAATGCTGACACTATTAAACTCTGCCGGACATGTTTTGATATAATAACTCGTCAGACCACAAGTGAAATGGGTCCCTCATCAATTCACTACCTCATTGTTTTTCTGTCATCAGCAAACTTTGGGATATAGTCTCAGCTGGCAAAACTCAGAGTTTCATTCATGTAAGCAGAGTAGCTTATTACAGCTTTTTATTTCCCTAGAAGTTTTGTTGAGTTTCCAGATGCAGAAGGGAATCTTTTTTCGTCCATAGCCTTGACCTGAGATACAGAAGCTGCCATTTTCCAGACATATATGTGAACTAGTTGCGAAACTGAGGAGCTATCAACTAAATTCAACTTTTTAAGACTAAACATATTTTTCTTGTTGTGTTTCAAAATTATTATTTTGCCACTTTAGGAAGTAGAAAGTGGTTTTGCTTTGGTGGGTAGAAAGGACAAGTGAATTTCTGCATCTTTTTCCCACTGGAGTGAAAAGCAGGAGAGATTTGAACGAACTGAGATACACCAGTGGTAGAGGAACCTCCTAACAGTGAGAATAATATTTTAAAATCTGGTTTCTTTCTCCAGTCATCCAGGTTTTAGTTACCTATTGTATTACTTTTCACATAGAGCAGTTGTTTTCAACCTCCTGTTGATTTTCTGATCTCTCAACAGTTTCTGTGAAGGCTTGAGCCCTGCAGACCAGTTTTAGCCCGCTGGGTTGTCTTGTCTCTCTTGCTGCTGATGGTAAAATGCCTATGCGGACCACAGGTTGCCTGACTTACACCTGGAGGCACAGGCTGCACTCCTACACCTGGTCACATGGCTCTGCCTCCAACAGCAGATGGAAGAAAAGATCATCCAGGTACCCCCGTTTTTGTTAGCAGTGTTGCATATGGTATGTAGCTTTGTCTCTGGGGACTCTCTCCACGATGGACCAGAAAACAGCCTATTGCAGCTGAATAACTAAACAGATTTCTTGAAGCAAAGAGGATCTATATAGCCTCCTCTGAAATACTGAATGACCACTGTATGAGTTAGGAAAACCTGCTTTCAAAATCCAGTTAGTTTCTTCCCCTACAGCTGCATTTTGCATTACTGCTGCCTATTTCCCACTTGTCATCAAGGCACTGGTGACTGCTCTTGTTCCTCCCCTGCCTCCATAATTCCATGTCCCCAAATTTCCCATCTGCAGCTTGTGTGCAGCATTCACTGCTGACCCCATGTTGGCTCCCTCCTGTGCCATACTGTCCAGCTTTAACCCTTCACCTGGTTGGAACTCCTTTGGTCCCCAGTGGAAGCAGATATGTGTGGGTGTCTCACCACACCAGGGTGGTAGACACTGTCATGTACTGCTGGGCCCTCTATCACTGTCTGCTGACCTATCCTCAGTGTGTGTGAGGGTTTGCAGGCTCCATGGTACTTAAATCAAATCCCTTTGACCCTCCCCCTGAGGAGATTATGCTTGGATCTCTTGGTTGCAGATGTACTTGTGTTGAGCAAGGAGTCGAGGAGCAGAGAACATGGTGCATCTTTCAAGGATCAGCATTTTCAACTGTAAAACTTTTGTTCTGTAATCTGGGATATTTCCTAGCAGTCCACATGGAGAAGAAAAGGGGCATTGTTTGGTGAGTGGCTTCATTACTAATCTCTCCTGGATACATTTTAATTCATTTTAAAGACTCTGCCTCCTGTCAGACCTTTTGTTTGTTAAAGGGGTTTGTTAAAGAGATTAACTGCAAGGGGAATATGAACCTCAAAACACTATGTCCCTTCCCCCAACCCCTCCTCCCTTCCCCCCAAGATTAATATTACACTGAAAGGAAGAGAAAAGGTACTTTCTGTGAAACACATTACAAGACTTTTAGGAAGAGGGAAGGAGGAGGAGCAATGGAGCGTGATGGACTCTTTAACCCATGGAGGAGCTGGAAGGTGGCAGTACTGATATAACATTTTTCCAGTTATATTGTTCCCCATCCATGTGTCTGTGGAAGCTTTGTGCAAACACAGCTGTTTGTTAGGAATGCCAGCTTAGGGAAACAAACCATCTGCCTCAATTTGCTTTTACTCCTGTCTTCTACTCATGTGGGAGCTTGGAATAACCTGCCCCACCCCTTAAAAACATATGTACCATAAAGAACTTTAAACTGAAGTCCAGGCCTTCAGCCAGCTGAAGGAATTAGAACTTATTGGTTTCCCACATCGACTTTCTCACCCAGGGATCTCAAAGCCCTTTGCACAGCGTGGGAAGTGGCAAAGTCAACAGAATCCCTATGTGGAACTGTGAGTTTAATTTCAAAATTCAAGGTCTCAGTAGAGATGCACATTTCATGGGTTTACTAGAGAGATTCCCTCAAATAACTCAAGGAACTATTTCAGTCCCTCTTGTCATCCATAAGACCTGAAAGTAATTTATTTATGTCCCTATGAACTCTTAATCTGCCTATGGTTGAATCAGCCTTCAGAAGTTCTTGGAAAGGATAACAAAATGAAGTACCATGCAACAGCACAATGGTGTATCCTGATCAAGAACATGGATTTCTTACCTACATCTCTAAGTGCTCCTCTAACATCCATTTAGCAAATGTTGCAATATGAGTATGGAATGTAAAATTAATCTTTTATGGAGAACCCTTACAGAGCAGATGGATCACATCCTCATTACTCATTGCAGTGTAAGGACAGAGTATTCTTTCTGTTGCCTTCAGAGGGGATTGAGTAAGGACTGGTTATGGAGGGAAAATAAGATGCATTTCAATAAAGAAACGTGCAGGATGTTGCCCTTAAGTAGAATGATTGTCTGAGTTGCCAGAGGATGGAGGAGTATTGCCTGGGGCAGGTTGGATATTGGGCACAATCCGACATAATCATGGTATTGGGAAAGAGACAAGTGCCATATTGTGATGGATAAGTGGGACAACTGCCTGTAAGTATGAAGTAATTCTTCCACTCTTATTGCCATTAGTAGAGACTCAATACTGTTTGCAGTTTGAGTTACTGCTTTTCAGGAAAGATGTAAACCAGCTGGAAAGTAACAGGAATGATTGAAGATCAGACTTAGAAAGAAGGATTGAAAGAAGTAGGGTTGTTTAGTCTAGAGAAGAGAAACTGAAGGGATCTATGATAGATGTCTTTGTGCACACACTAGAGAAGAGAAATTGAAGGGATCTAGGATAGATGTCTTTGTGCACACACAAAGCTGACCGAAAAAAAAAAAAGGAACAGAAAGAGCAACCTGCTTTGCCTGTCAATGCAGACCGGGTAAGAGGCAATGGGTTAAAACTGAAGCAAACAGCTTTAGCGATTTGGGGCGATGTGTCCATCACATGGGCAGATGTGCCCATCAGAACTTCTGGAATCACAAGTCATAAAATCTGGAATGGCACAGGTATAACCATCTTACCCTGGAATGACTTTTTCCAGTGACTTTGGAGACTTTGGCAATCTTGGTTGCTATGATCCTTTGTATTTTCCACTTAGTGTGTCCAGGATGTCTGATTTTCCCAATGCTTTTCTAGCTCTAAAGGCTGAACACATTCCTGAAAAAGCACATGAAATGATTGTGGATCGATTTGGGGTGAAATGGTAATTATTCAAGAGACAAACCAAAACCATAAAAACCCCGATGAAGAAAAAGAAAAAAGCTTCCCATCTATTATATTTTCTTGCTGGATTTTAAGTTTCACAGACAAATCCATCCTGCCATGGTGCAAGAAAACTCCACACCCTCATAAACCCAATATAATGAGCAGAACATGGTAGCAAATCCTCCTGGTTTTGTTTTAGTTTGGAAGGCATTAAAGAAAAGTGTTGTGCAGAGGGAATGGAAATGTTGCCCGGGTGCCAATTCCACAAGGGCGTGTTCTTCTAGAGCCAGGTATGTCACTCAATGAAAAGCAGTGTTCAGCTCCTGCCATGGTTTGGGGATTAGCCAAAGAGGTTGGAGAGGGTTGGATGGAAGGAGAAAGAAGCCTGGTACTTTTTGCTGCCAACTTTCTGCTTTTTGTCCAGCTTCCTCTACAGAAATGACATCTGAAATGCAAGCTGGCCTCTTTCCATTATGGAAACCTCAAACCAAATTTAATAGTAGGGGCTTATATTCAAGTGTCTCATAAAGTGTTGTAGAGCATTGTATCATTACTGGAGCATTTTGTGGTGTGGTCCAATCTTTTAACCGGAAATCTTCCCCACCCTAAAATTTTGGACTAGCCAGGGTGAGTTGGACACATCTATTGGACACACTCCTATAGATATTTATTAGTTTGTCTTACTTCACTGCTTTATGTCTTATGAACAGAGCAAGCACCCATTATTGTAGAGAGTAGCTAAGCGGTAACTACACCCCACGAGACTCTAAGCTGACATTCATAGCGATGGAAGGAGGAATGATGGTCAGACAATGGGGAACCCAGATAAAATGTGCCCATATTTACCACCTGCAAGAGAAAGATGGACTCAGTACCTTCCTAACTTGGGCTCTGGCAAGCAGAATGTACATGGAACAGGGTGCCTGTTGCTGGACTGGGCTGTAGTTTGATGTAAGTGGCAGTGATTTTAGCCTGCTAGGGCAATGGATGCACCTATGTGCAGCAGACAGCTTTGCAAATCACAAGTACTGAAGCGCTTTTCTTAAACACCACTCAATCCCTATGGAATCTCACTGCTTTCGCCCCTATTATGTACCACAAGGCTTTCCCACAATGGTTTAATCTTTTGCTGCCTCAACTGAGAAATCTGTGGAAGCAGAAAGAGCACAAGACAGAATAAAGAAGAAAGAAAACACAGACAGGAATTGTTCAGCCTTGTTCCAAGATGCCCTGTATCCCTACAGCTGAGATTCTTCTGAAATTCACTGGTACTAACTAGCATTCATCACTCCAACCCACAGCAATTTACTGGTGGCGATTTTCCGCTTCCAGCTGGTGACCTCCTGGCCTCAGAGGTTAAGATAATTTTCATTCATGCTACTGAACTTGGCATCTGAATTTTAATGTCACGTTTTTTTGTCTCCCAGCCCCTTCTGTTTTCCTGGTAGATGCTTAGAGCCTGTGCAATTATTTCAGGGGAAAGGGAGAAGTAATTAGCCACTCCCAAAGCATGTCAGGAGTACATGGCAAGAGGACTCCTGCATGGTAGTGTAAGCCTTGTATTGCCAGGTGAGTGTTGTGCTGCTGGGAGACAACACTCATTGGTCAGGTCAGTTGTCTGACATCAGTTACGGGCCACAAAGTGTGGAAGAGAAGGGACCATATACAGATGCCCAGCAGGCACCAAGAAAAAGTTACAAGAAAAGGTGGAAACACCATCAAAGGGACAATCAGTGGGAAGACAATGGGATATATTTTGAGTTAACTCTTTCAGTATGCTCATTCAGGCCAGTTGTTTGGGGAACAACCAACACCAGAGGGAGTTTGGTGGCCAACATACCATCATTTGGGCTCTGGGTAGCAAACCCCAGGGGCATTCTGGCACTCAGTGAAATGAGAATGAGATTACTAAGTATTTTTGCTGCCCTACAACTGGGTGTATCCACATTCCATATCAGGTCAATGTTGTCCTAAAGCCCTTTGAAAATGCTGGGAGAAAGGAACCAGAATTTTTCCATGAATTTTGTGTAACTCATCTTCTTTTCCACCTTACCTTTATTTGCAGTCCTTTTGTGTAAGTCCTTAATCACACAAGATAAAGTCAGAAAGAAACTTAGGAACTCCCATTAAGAAATACATGGCTGAATATATTTCCATTTATTTATCCAATGCCTGGTAATGAGGCTGGGGATGGATATTGACTGGAATGTTACAGCATATATTGTCGCCATCACACCAAGAGAATATGAAACTGCTCTTTTGTTACTATTGTCCTCTATTTAATACATTTTTAGTTTAGAGCCCAGAGTTCCTACCTGGGGATGTCACAGTATTTCTGGAACCCAGAGCAAAGGTGTTGACCCTGGTGTGGTTTTTTGTTTGTTTGTTTGTTTGTTTTCATCTTTTTTTGGGTTGTAACAAAACATAAAGAATTTGGGGTCTGTGACAACCTCTTCTCTCTCCTGGAGTGTCCACCACCAGTGAGATCTGTTCACTTCACTTGCCCAGCCACAAATTACATTCAAGACCAACACTTTCTGAATTCAGCAGTTATTCATGAAAACAAAAAACTGAGCAACAACTGCAACATTTACTAATTTGTTTTTCACATTGAACAGAAGTTTCCCTTTCTGCATTAAAGTGTGGAATCTCTGAAGCTGTGAATCTGAAAGGAAAACCTCCATCTGTGTCTCCGTGTGTTCCCCTGGCCTCTCTACTATGCTCCAGGTTAGCTGAATATCAGAACAGATCAACACTGGCAAGAGAAATTAGTTCCTCATTTGTCCACAGTGTTAGGATGGGGATCATCCAAATTTTGCTGATACTGATGTTAGATCAAGAATAGAACAAACAAACAGGCCGACCTAGGTCTCTGCAGGGAAAGCAGAGTAAACTGGCCCTGGAGACACCTTCAGAAATTTTCATACTCACTGAAAGTATCCCTAATTTATTGATTGCCCAAAATATTTCCTTCACTGTAGACATGTCTGTTGGCCGAAGTTGAGAACTGAACCAGGGATGATCGGGGCTTCCAGCGTGGCTCTTCATATGGTGAAGGAAGAGCCAAGCTAGACTGAAGGGTAATCTAGTAAAAGACCCTCACAAACATTTCTGAAAGTTAACAGTGTGGTGGACCCTTCCCCGTAAGCTTTTCTCTCTTGTCCTCCTTTTGTTTCCCGCAGGAATCCTCTGAATTTCCATTATTTTGAAAATTGCTAGCTTTGGACATGCTTTGTTACTGACTTCCATCTGGTGCTGTCATTTAAGCTGGAGCTAAACGGGTTGTCACACGCTCAGAGATCAGCATAAATGCCCTGGCATCAAAGGTTCACAGCCACAAAGGACCAGGCTGCTTCTGAAAAGACTCGAGGATCAAGTCCATTGCAACGCAAATGTGGCCGATTCCCTAGCTGGTGTTTTGTTTCTGTCTGGGCTTAGAGAGGGGAGGCTGAGGACAAGAAAGGAAATGTTCTGTGGGAAGATGATCTGGCATTTTTTCTCATTCTCCCCACACACGCATTCCAGAGAGTTATACACCAGATAAGCAGCAAGCACTGTTTGGCTGGCTAACTGCTACACAAGCATTATGGACCATCTGGGGACTTATAAAGCCTGCAGGATATAAGTAGAGGTTGTGCTGAAGGTAGAGTCTGAGCTGGTATCCTATGTCTAAATACCAACACAGCTGCTTAGAGCAGGAAAGGGGAACCCTCCAAAGGAACAGAAGCAGGGGCTCTTCTTTATGAAGGATATTACTCTTGAGTAATTGAATTGGTTGTGACTCCTCATTTGAGCCCATGAAATAAGATTCCCTCTAACAGAAGGAGCCACGGGGGGTACAGCAACAGACTCAAAAGGCTATTATTATTATTATTATTACATTACCACCACTGTCATCATCATTGTCGTGATTATGATCATCATCGTTGTTGTTATTATTTTGTTTCTTAAAGACCCTCTGAAAGCTTTTTTGTGTGTGTGTGTGTGTGTTTTGAGATGCATAAGTTCCAGCCCTGGAAGAGAGTCGTTGTACTGCAGAAGAAGGGAGGATTGAAAGACAGCATATTCACACACTCTGAGGAGAACCAGCTTGCTGGCTTTCACCACACGCCTGTGTTACAGAAACAGGAATGTCATGGATACAATTTCTCAATAGCTTTTAACAGGTGAACCAGGCTGAGTGTGGGGGAGGAGTCTCCCCAGAAAACAAACACATATCTGAGCTTGTGATATTTTATTAACAAGAGATATACTTGGGGCTCTGGGGTAGAGTGAGCTTGATCTAAAACAAGCAGGGTCTTTAGTCACGTCTGAAGACCTTGTTAAAATTCTTTCTGCTTGCAAATCCCTCTGATAGTAGGGAAGCACACTTACCTCCAGTGTGACCCCAGGCTGGGGTTTTGCCAAGGGTGAATTTGCCCCTCAGTGACTATTTTCTGAATCCTAAGCACATGCTGGCTTTTAACCGGCCTTTTCCCAAAACACCAGACTCTACTTTGCTCCAGCTGTTCAGCTTCATGCTCCAGCCCAGCCTCCCCCAGTGGCTGTTCTTCTTCCATGTCACTCACCCAAATGCTGCAGCCTAACACCATTTGAAAACTAAGCCAGTGCCTACAAAGGATCCCAGTGATGGCAGAGGGCTCCCCAATGCCATGGGCTTTGTAAGAACAAGGCACAACAACTCCCTGACTTAAAGAAGCTTCGGACAAGGAAAGAGAGGAGGGAGTCCAGGAACATGAAGGGAGGCTCCCAAGATTACTTGAATCACCAAATATTACTCTTCTCCCAGTCTGCTGATTTTTAGCCCTTGTCTTTCTCCCCTCAGATAACAACTGTATTAGAGAGAAGTCATTCAGCCTGTTCATGCAGATGACTGGCATCACAAGAATCAGTGTAAGTTTTGCAAACAGTCTGCTTTTTAGTTGAACAAGGTGGTTGGTATGTCTCGTATACCCTGAAACCACTGGGGTTCAGGTGAAACTACATGGCACACTGAATAACCTTCTGCTTTCTTTTGTTCTTCATAAATGTTGAGTGATTTTTTCAACAGAGACATGTCTCAAGTTCCAGAGAAACCCTCAGCCAAGAGGGAATGAAAAAAGTATCAGTCATCCATCATGTCATTTCCAAGTAATACTCAAAAAGTAAACATTGCAGGGCATATGTCTTTGAGGACAGGTTTCCAAACACCTAATGTGAGAGATCCAGCTATACTCAATGCCAGCTCACTTCAGACATGGTTTTTGCAGAATGGTTTCAGATGGAGTGCAGAATTTGGTCTCCCTGCCTCACCAAAATGCTTACGGGTTAGGGCTATTGTAAGTTTTTGGAAAGTACTTCAAAAGGCACTTCAGTTGAAGAAATAATTATTATATAAGTTACAGCTGAGCATTTGTAGGATAATTGCCTTTCCAGAAGTGTACCTCTAACACACCCTGGCATTGATGTTTTCAGTTCCAGGGTGAAGACCAAAACTAAATGAGATCAGCAGGAAATCCATATTAATTTCAAATTCATTTAGCTACCCCAGGATACAAAAATAAAATTTTTACAGTCAAAGACAGAAGACCATTATAATAAGAAAAATATGGGCTAGATGAAGGTAAGTGATTAGGTATGTTTGAGCAACCATAGACTTTTCTGGAGGGAATCAGTCCAGATCATGTCTTTATTTGCAACTTCCACATTCAAATAAAAAAATATTCTATATAAATGAATTTAAAAAAAGCTTCTACAACTTATTTGGGTCAAGGACCACAAATAAAAGAGGAATTACTCAAAGGTAGAACAGTTGGGGACATCATATGAATCAAAAGGAAAATATAAACCCATGTGGGTAAAGATTTTTCTTCAGTAATTTCCTCAACTGGTCCTTGAATCCATCAAAAGCAGTTCAGTAGGAAGACAAAAAAAGGTGGCTCTGGAAGTCCACAAGCCTGAAACATCAGGAGCCCAAGGTAGTGTTCTAGGAAGGTGTCAGTACATGTTTGCTCTCTTCTTGTGACTCTTTCTTGGGTTTCTTCATTGCTCATCGCCTGTTGGAGAGTAGTCCAGAGCTGGCACTGGAGTGCTTCTGCCATTCTCACAAAAAAGCCCTCTTAGGCTCAATATATTGTTGCTATCCACAACTCTGGTTTCCTCACCTTAACTCTGAGTCCTCTCGCTTACACTTTACTTTCTTCAGAGTTGTTGCAAGTGGAGGCATTCAAGAGAACCCACCAAATAGAGCCACATCAGCCAAGGTGCCAGTAACTGCTTCTCCTCTGTGCAGTAGTGGAGGTCAAGAACATGTTCTTAACACCTGTAAGAAATACATGATGGGGAGTAGGTGTCAGTCCTCTGCACTGGTCCCAAGAAATGCACTGAAGAATTCAAGATTTCAGGGTGTGCAGAAAAGATGTTGTAGAATAGTGCCAGATAGTCGCAGCTGCCACAGAATCATCAGAATCTTCAGAATACTTTTTGTGCATCCAGAGCATTCATAGAATAAATCTCAGTTATTCCTTTACCTGCTGTGAGGGAGAAAGAACTCTGCTTGGAAGAAAGAACTCTGCTTTTGTTCGGGTGGTGGTCCTTTTACCAAACATGGGGACTGGTGTGTTCCTGATAAGGTAAAGCTCTCTCTTGGCAAGCTCATTTTGCTCCAGAGAAAATCTCTGCCCTTGTCTGGATGGAAGGATGGAGGATTAGGGGAGTTTATGGAAGATAAGGATGAGAAGGTGGTGTAATTGTTGTTATGCAGATTGGGAAAGGCTCTTGTCTCCAGATGGACACTCCTCCACAGAATTAGATAAGCCATTTAGTGTACTTGTTGGCTCATCATCCATTTAAATTGCTTTGCAGCTGGGTGCTTCTCCCAAGAACTTTGGAGAAGCAAAGTATGGGGATAGGTCAATGCCATAAGTTCAATGAGGTGGACTATCTACTCCCCACCCATAGCTGGGCCTTGCTCTCAGAAAGAAATGCAAGGACTTAAAATATGTAATAGGCAGAAGGGAGTGTGGGGGTGGTTTTGCCTGGAGGTAGCGGCACAACAGCTTGGGAATGTTTCTCAGGCTCTATTCTGCAAACAGGTGGTTGAAATACCCTCTTAGCTCAAGTTGCAGGGGGATCTGATGTTTTGAGATGGAGGCAAGCTAAATATCAGCTACAAAGACTTCCTTTTGGGCAGCAGATTTCACACATCAGTGGCAGCAGTACCTGCTGTTTCTACTTTCAGACTCAGACAGACCCAGACAACCTATTCCTCTATTACCTTGGTTCTGTCTTCAGGCAGAAATCCTGTGAGAAAGAGCAGAGTTTGACAAGCAGTACAAAGGAAGCTGGCAGGTATGGTTGTGCCCTGGGCCTGGGAGCGTGCACACCATCACACATGTCCACCATGGTACTACACACAAGTCTACTGCAAGTACTCCAGGTGTTTTCTCTTGGTCTTGAAGTGTTAGAACACAAACAGCATCTCAAGCAACCACTTAGGGATGCGATCTGATTCCTATAATCAACAAGCAAAGTATTATTTGAAAGCAGGAGGTCTGAGAAAACTTGTAGACTCCAAAGTTTAGGGTCAGCAAGTAGCTGCTTAGACTGAGCAAGCAAGGGAAAGATGGACTGATAAACAATCTATTAGAGTGGAAGCTGACAGTTTTGTGTTCTGTTTGCTGTCCCTGAGAATCACATCAACCTGCTGACATGATGTTTCCTCTCATTTTGAAGTGGGGAGAAGGCTCCTGGGATCACAGGGGCTTCGAAGGTCAAAGCCATTGTTCTACTGGATGTTGCACTTGCTAGTATCTTGATGGGAGCTTAACAATATTATGTTGATTTCCCCTCGACTCACTTTTCTTCTAACCTTTCTGCAGCCTTAAAAAGGAAACATAAAAAAAAATGCTGCTTCTTACGCATGAACAATCACTTTCAAATGCCAGAACTCACTCCAGAGCCTGTTGGAAAGGAGTCAAGCTCTAAGGAGTCTGTTTTCATATATTTTCTCTTATCAGTCCCCATCACAGATTGGGGTTTGTGGTTTTACAGCTGATGGCAGGTTGCCTGCATATCTCAGGGCTGAAATGCAAAAGTAAGCCAAGCATGAAGACAGTATCAGCTTGACGCTACGTGCCTTTCTAGGGCTATTAGATAAGAGATAGTGTTTGTACAGAGCAAACCTGTTACCTCAAGAAAACAAAGTTGCTTTTAAATGTGGCTTGCTTTAACTTTCTTCTTAAACAGCTCTGCAAAGTATGTGATGGACAGAAAGAAATGGATGGGCAGATTATCAGCTCTACACCACTGACCCCAGTGCAGCAGGAACAAGCTGAAAATATGGTCTTGGGCTGATCTACTATGTACACGACCACAAAAAGTGTCACCTGAGGGACTTAGTAACAGCCTGTAGAAAATAAGCCTCCATTTACTCTTGAGCCGAAAGACCATTTAAGAGTGAAGCATTTCCAGAGGGTGCTTTGATGTCAGTCCCAGTGTGCGTGTTTGTGTGTGAGGTACTCTGTGTGAGGAGTACTCACAGGGGTCCTTGTTCCTTGAGGGTCCAAACTGAGAACACTGTTGCTTCCTCCTGACCCATATGCCTGGTTTCCTTCCTGTGGAAATGGTAGCAGTGGAGTTGCAGTGAGGACTGATGCACACACAAATCTCTCTCCAAACCACATAGCCCAGATTTGTCTGGGCACGCTTTAGCATGCCCCAGTTTAATATCATCTGAGTACACTTCTTCTCTGAACCACCCTTTCAGAGAGTCCCTCTCCCTGTTCTTTAAACCATTCACTCTAGACTACACAGAGACATCAGAAATGCAATACAAGACTTTCTGTGCACTGTATGTTAACTGTTTGGTAAATTATAGTTCTTTTCTTTACCACAGTTAGCTACTGTTTTAGGACCTGTCCTATTTCCACTAAACCACAGGAGGCTTTTCTCATCCCAAGTGCACCCAATTCTATGTGAAAAATTGGATTCTATGTTCTTTTGTGTGTCTGCACATCTGCCCAGAAAAGATCACCTTCGAGGCTGTAAATATGAACCCTGTACATCCAGGGAAAAGGTAGTTGTGACCAGTCATAAAACTTTCTGCTGAAAAGTGATTTTGATGGGCTGGTATTTGTTGAGGAATCAAAATTTCTGAACTACCCCATTCTTTAAACCTAATTGTATATGTGCAACTCCAGTCACAAAGGCTCACTGGAAACCTTTCCTTAAAATTCCCTGGGGTAAGTCCCCTCTTCTAGGATTTTTCAGCTGCTCTGGATATGCTCTCATATTAATATTTATCATCACAAAATTTCAACATAAGTTGAACTTAAAAAACTTTACCCCAAAGTACTCTTGTACTGCAAAAAATCCCTCTGCAGAGAAAGATAACTTTATAGATTAAAACTAACTGATATCAACAAAAGCTCTTGGAAGATATGTGAAGTCATTTGGCAAAGCAGGTGATGAGTTAAAACATTCAGCCCTGACTCTCTCAACCTGGTGTGGGGTGAAGCTATTGGATACTGAACTGACACCAACCAAGAATGTGGGCACTATGCTTGATCCTGAATTTGGCTTATAATGTGAAAAGTGTCTTAAGAGTTTAAACTCTTAAGTTGGCACGTCTCTATTGTACTAAGCTCTCAGCTCCTCCATCAGAGTTAAGGTGGTTTAAGAATTTAGGGTCTTAAAAGCAGCATGATCTGCTAAACTGCTTTCAAGATTTAGAAGGACTTAATTCTTTATACCAGTTTAATATCTTAAAGTGGCTGAGCCACTTTTGCTGGCTTAAGAAGTTACCAGAGTTGAGGCTAGATGACATTAGAGGGACTCTGTTGTGCAGAGGATTGGATCAGACCAGTGCAGTGTGGCCTTCTGGCTTCCCAGTCTGAATCTGCTGTATGTTTTTCAAGGTCATTGCTCAAACAATTCCAAGCAGTTGGCAAATAGATACTGGGACTGTTTGCCAGTCAAATGTAGTTCAAGTATTCTCTGAGTCAATATCCAGCCATTGTGCTATTTATTTGTTCTTCTAATCTTCCAGATCCCCCATAAAACCTATATATTTTTGCTCTGCCCTCCTCTTCTTACTTTCAATGACAGCATGTGTGCCATTTTTGGAGCTCCTTGAAAACCCATGCCAACTTTTCTGTTGATGCCAGGTTTGTGTCCCACCCCTATGCTTTCCTGTAGGAGATCCTGCCATTTTTTACTCGCCTTTGTACCCTGGGAACAGGATCTCAGCTTTAGGGTCTGGTGGTAGTAAACAAGTGGCAAGAATGCGGCGGTTAAAGCAGGGGCATCTGAGAGCCTCTTTCAGAGCTTTTCTCCCTGTTCTGTCTGCCAGGTCATTTGTATGTCCCCCCTGCTGGAATCAGTGTGACACAGTGCTCCAGATTAATTTGAACATGAAATTGTCTCCAGTCATGATTGGCACCAGAAGGGATGTCATGCAATCCAAAAGAGAGAGTTGTTGGATGGTCTGTTCAGCCCTTTCCTCCCTCTCTACTTGACAAATTCCCAACTAGGCAATGGCTTAAATTTTCAGCTCTTGGCATTCCAGTCTTCCTGTGGCAATGAGTCACGATGTCCCATGAAAACAAAACATTCTTTTCATGAAAATGGAATTTGTCACTTTTCTGTTCTTCTGTCTGAGCCTTCCCTTATCATAAGAAAAGGAGACACATGGCCTCATATTTGTCCCCATGTTTAAGAAGTATTACTTTAATTCATCTCTTCTTTGTGATAAGCAACACTCTTCACTTTCTTTTTTTGTGTGACTGCTGTGAGATCCAGGTGTTCTCAGCATTTTGAAACTAATGTCTAGATCCAGAAATAAGGGCCACAGGTTACGTATCTTATTTTGGAAATTAAGGCCACAACTCTGCGCTGCAGAAAATCTCTGAAATGTACTGTAATTATATTTACCATCAAACTTATATTTCAGACAAGTTTAGCCCACCTTTCCTTAGAGTAGATGCATTCTTCAAATAATGCACACATCTATGTATGTATATGCAGGGGTGTGGTGGTGCTCTCCGGCTAGCTCTGGCACTGAGCTCACATTAAAAGGTACAGTTCGATGTGCTGAGATACCTTTCCAATCCTGTGAGTCCTTGCCTTGGGCAGAAGCGTGGCAGTGGCAAGGAAGAAGAGAGGACTCTTGTGAAGTTCAACTGGGGTTTATTTCGCCCAGAGAGGGAACCCATGAAAGTGAGCTTCCCCGTCTGCCCTTCACCTTAAGTACTGGGGTGGGGAAGGGGGGCAGGGGACAGCCTGGAACCAATCCAGAAGAGGGGGGAGTGACCGAGAACACAAAGGACAGACACCAGAGCAGTTCAATACATAAAAATGGAGGGGAGAACCCAGACCCTGCCAAATCACTCGACATCCTCACTAGAACTTTCCAGGCATCAGGGTGGGGCCGCAGAGTGGTGGACAGCACTCTTCATAGTGATTGCTACCTGCTAATCTCTGGGGTAAACCAAAAGGATTTAACACGGGGTACATAGGACAAACCATTTTAAAACAAAGAAGAGAAGCATGCAGAAACTTGGTAAAACTCAGAATGTACCACAACATGTATAAGTATTATCAGAATAATGTGGGATTATTTACACCTTAGCCAGCTAAAATTAGATGCCACCTTTCTTTTAGCAAGTCAATGGAAAGCAGCCTTTAGTTTTCTCTAGATCATTCCAGGTAGGATAAGTTGCTTCCTGAGGTTTCTCAACCTAGGCTAGTAGTCTGATTTTTGTTTGTTAAACTGGATGAGAAGAAACCTATCCTGAAGGTACTTTGGCTCCGGGGAAAGGGTTAAAACATAACCTTTTGTTGGTCAGTCTGGGATGTCCCAGTTCAGCAGGTGATTTTTGGGGATGGTCCTTAAGACTGTGTGAAATACCCTGAGCACATCTGCCTAGGGCTCTGATGTAAAGCTTTACCTGGATCAAGAATAAGGAAAAAGAATTGGTAAAATACTTTAAATTGTGTCTTTGATACTTGCTTAATTATCACTGAGGGTTGTTTATTGGCTCTGGAGAAAAGCAGAATAGGCTGTGGGGATCAGTCAACTGTGTATCCCCTCACTGTCCCAAGCTGCGGTCATGGTCCCTGAATCCATTGTCACATGCTTTCATCTGCCCTGAACACACTGACAAATTGTCCAAATTGCAGCTCTCTAAAGAATAGCCAACCACCGGATCTTCTTTCACGGAAAACAAAACAAACTCTGCCTTTTTTGTTTTATTATAATCAGAGGCTCCCTTTTTAATCATTCCGGTTTCTAGTCACATGGAACATGAACTGCCTAAGAGAGCTTGAGGAGAGAGGGAACATGAGAGAAAGAAGGGGAGCTAAGACAAAAGCTTCCTCACTGGAACAGGAAAGCTCCAGAGCCAGGCAGTGGAGTCTTTTGCCTTGAGGTCAGAGATTTGAATGCTGCAGTGAGTAGCTTTGGGAAGTTGTGCCCTTAAGACTGAGGAGAATACAGGATGGATGGCATCTGCCCTTACACTCCAGCTGGGTCCAGTCTCTATGTCTTGGTCCAGCTGCCTACCTTGAGAGCCTGGAACACAATTCTAGGTTTCAGTCATCATCTACATAAAACCTACAGTTTGCCACAGCTGGGTGACTTGCCTGCAGAAGTAACAGAGATTTTAACAGTACCTGTGAGAGGGGAATGAGGAAGAATACACAGGTTTCAGAATAAACACCAGACTTTTTTTGAATCAAGAAGTTTGCTTTCCTTTGTATTTCCTCAATATAAAGAATTCTTTCCCTTAACCTCAGGCATAGTCAAATCCTGGGGTCAAAACTTGGCTCCACATGAGTCAGCTTTTCTGGAATGCTCCTGGAATTTCACATGTCCTTCTTAAAGGCTGAGGAAATTTTGCAACCATGCTGAAACTAAGGGCTTTCTAAGGATGGTAGGGTATCCAAAACTTGATGGACATGTGTGAGAGGTAAATCTGTGCTAGCTACTGGTCTTTTGTAGCACAATCTTTATAAGGATGAGTTCTAATGAAAAGTCTAGTGAAAAGTCTCTCAGAGAACTGAAAGAACAAAAAAAGCTCATTTTGATGCTTTTTCCTTCTTGAAATCTCTGTCTTATACATGTGATTGTATCTTAAAATCTCCTTTGTTCTATCCTTCACCTTGAGCCTGCTAACCACTTTCTGTACATCAGTGCCCTGGAGCTGAAAAATGATTCTCATTTCCTTCAGCAGGGTCCCAAATCCATGCAAGTCACTGTGTGAGGCCAAAGACTTCTACCATGCCAGCACAGGACCTCACTTGAACAATGCCTCAGGTCCCTTCTTTGTGAGCCAAAGAGCTTGTGCTAGCCATATTTAGCAGCTACCAGGAAGGCTTAACACGTTGTTTTTCTCCTCAGGGCCTCCCATTTAGCCTCTGTGCCTCACAAATGCTTGTGAATCTTCTTCAGGCCTGCAGGCAAGATCCAGCTGTGACCTGTCATGGATGGAGGCGTCACCTGGGGACTCAGTCCCTTCCCTCTGCTCACATATGTGAAAATGCCTTTCCTTCCGTACATGCAGGAAACAACTTTGCTCCGGCACTGGAGAGGTCACATAGCCAGGACACCAGGGCAATGATTGTTACTTCCCAGAAGACTCTTCAAGCTGATGATCTGGAAGACATGTCTCTCTCACCAGTTTATCTGGCCCTGTGCTTAATATGGGATGTAATATTTTATGTTCACTTGGGCCGGGACCAGGGATGTCATCCCACGGCTCCCAGTGACGGCAAATCCACCCTGTCCCTTGGGATGCAGCTCCCCCTGCACTGCATTACTCTTCTGCACAAAAACATGGCACATTTCCTCTGTGGATTTTTCTGATTTCCAAGTTGCAGCTTGTGAATTCTCTCATGCCTCTGGCTGCTACATCAAAGATCATTTTATATCAGAGTTTTTCACTCCATGAGTCCCCTGATCACTTATTAACCTGTTAGTCCATATGCCATCTCACAAATGGCTCTCCTTTCCTCTCTTGCTGGTAAGCACGTTTGCCAGGCTATAAATCTTTGTGGCAGCTCTTCTTTGAGCTTCCTCCAAGTTTTCTTTTTAAAGTGCCAGCTCCAGAACTGGACATAGGATTTTATTCTCACATGTTTGCCAGAATTTGGTTTCACGAACTCATTTGTGAATACATCTCCTTCTATTTATTTCTGCCACTTCTTGATGACAAAAGGAAGAGGAGGAAGGAAAATGATAGCGTATTGTATTTCTTATAACTATGTGATCCTAACATGGAAGAATCTTTCATGGTTTTCTGGGGACCACCCAGATTCTTTTTGTTACACCAACCAGCAGTCACCATCTCATATTTAGAGACTTAACAGCAGATGTCCAGAAAGAAGCTGATTTTGAACAGCATCTGTATCAGTGCCATCTGTTTCTCATACCCTGTGCAAAAGAAAGGCTGACCATGCTGAGCAAGGCGGGGTTGAAATGCCCAGGTTGAAAACCCTGACATGGTTTTCATTGTGGAACATCTCTTTCAGCCCTCGAGCACTGGGAAAGGACTCCATTGACATCTGTGCTTGGATGCACCCACCATACCTTTGTCAGGAATGCATTTGTCAAGCCTCTGTGCAGGCATGTGCCCACTCCTCCTCCTCCAGAGATTGCCATGGGGCCACCGTGGGAGATTGGTCCAGTGTTTTCTCTAGCCTCTGGGGTGTGGCGTCTCTTCACCTACCAGTCTTTTAGGAGAGGATGTTAAAAAAGCTCCAGCAAGCTCCTAAGGCCAGGCTTGGCTGAGGACAGCAGTCAAGGCTCACACATGGCAGGGAGGAGATTGTTTGCTTTAGAAGGTTTTTTTTTTTACTTAAAAAGAAAAGAGAATTGGATGTGTTTCCAACAGTCTCCATTTCTCCCTCTCATACATATACATCTCTATATGTATATCTATATATTTGAAAAACGCAACCCACAACTTTTGGTTTAAATTTGATCTGACAATATCCCTTTAACATGAAACTCCAAAACCGTAATTGATACCCCAGTTGGACATTATCATAGATTATTTCCTGTCTGTGTTTTGACTGTCCTGGTCGAATGGCTTCCAAGCCTAATACAGAGTCAATGAAGAGAAACAACCCTCAGCTACTATTATTCCTGTTACTCACTCCACCAAAATAATAAAAATAATGAAACCACAGCCTGCCTTGAACAGAAAAGATCTCTTAAAAGCCCTTCCTAAGCTGTGCCTTGACGTATCTTGCATATCTTAGGGGAAAAAAAAATAAAGTTGGTAGGTTAGAGGGAGGAATTACTAGTGATGTTCCTTGGCTGGGCTTGTGCCTGCACTGTCCATAAAGCTCTGCCTTGGGTGCAGATGTGAGCACCAGGAGCTCCCTGTCCCATCCAGCTGCCGGGTGCTGGCCAGGCACAGGCTCTGCCACGAGGGGCCGTGTGCGGGTGGCCGTCCCCGCAGCCCCGGGGTTGTGTCCCCGGCACAGCAAACCTGCTCCTCAGCGGGGCCGGGCAGGGCCTTCCCAAGGAGAGTTATGGGCTTCCCCTTCCAGCCCTCGGTGTGGGCAAACATGGTGGGTAACCACTGAGGTACAAACCCCACTGAATACTAGACAGCCATGGTGCCAAAACTGAGCTAGGTGATATTTTTCATCTAAGGTTTTTTATACCAGGAGGAAAAAAAAAAAAGGGAAAAAAAATCCCCTCCTGATTTAGTGGTACCAAAATGTTTTATGAATTCATGCTTTCCCCCTGAGCAGTACATTTAGACAGGGAAAAAGCACCCAATAATAATACCAAAGCCCCTTCCCGTCCAATCACTTCATTCCATTACCTTGGAAAATAAATGTTTTCCATTATTTGCCTTGGAAATAGGTCTTAATTTAAAAATAAATTAGTTAATTTACCTTTCTGTATTTTTACATGTGTTTAAAGATGGCTAATGTTGAATTTAAAATATCAATATAAAAATGCCTATTTATTTGCACTCTCATTTTGTAAAAATCTTCTTAAAAATTCATTTAAGTGGAAAAGAAAATCTCCCCCCCCCCCTTCTCAATTTTCTTTGTTTTATCAGTCTAAAAAAATAAAAGCCAAGAAAGCAGAAAGGGAAATTCAAATACAATCTAAATCTCCTCACCTATGGTGAGACCTGTCTAGGAGGGTCCCACTGGAATCTCTGAGCAATGTGACTTTCCTCAGCTCCCTTTGGCACCTTTGTTCTTCCAGCCTTGGACCAGTCCCTTCCAGTCTCCTGGGCATAGGTGTCTCAGCTGAACTGCTCAGGAGCTCCACCCAGCCATTCCTGATCCTAGTTTGGTTCCAAAGACAAAGCATAAGAAATGAGAGAGTCAGGGAACCAAAGGGAGTTTGGAACATGGATAAAAAATGGATCAGTTCTGATCATTTTACTCCAGTGACTTCACAGACCTTCCTTCATGGACTTCATCGACCAATTCTTGTTTTCAAGGGAGATGCAAACACTGCTGTTTTCCACTGAGATACTCAGGTCTTTCCTCTCTTCAGCATCAGACTTAGCCTTCTAATCTACTCTCAAACTAACTTGAGAGTATTGCTTAGATGTGATAGGGGGGCCCAGATTTTGCTCAGGAAAGAACATCCCTTCAAACTGGGAGAAGAAAACAATGCAAACTGGACAGATTTTAAAATTTATTTTTTTTTTAAATTTTTGGTTTTGTTTTTTCAGCAGGGTTGGATGGAAGGGACAGGAGCTGCCCCACTCTCATACCACTCAGATGTGTGGCTGTGATTTCAAGATCTGGAAAAGCTTAGCAACTAACTTAAACCAGAGCAGCTTTTACTTCAAGGATTTCGAGGCACACCAAAATACACATTAAACAGTTTTTTGTACAGTTTTGCACGTGCCCTGTCAAGCCAACCCCAGAACATTTAGGTGAGGAACTCCTAGCAACAGTTTCATACCATACTTTCAGCTGCTGTATGTTAGTTTCTTTGGATTCATCTCCCTTTCTTTAAGAGAGGCTCTTCCTAGGAAAAAGGTCAACAGGCCTAAAACCAAAAAGCCACATTCACATTTGGTGAAACACCAAGGTAATGATCTTGTAGCTGGTCCCCAAGAACTCAAAAGTGGGGAAAACCTTTCAGAGATTGTTGAGTTTGTAATCGCTCATGGGAATGATCAGCAGTAACTAAGCAGGAGGAACCTCAGGACAGCAGAATGAAAGGGAAAAATGTTTTCAAGTCTCATAACCTTAAAGCAGAAAGGAAAGGCAGTTGGGGAAAATTATGTAAAACAAGCAGACATCACACGAGGTACAATAAGAAGAGGGTTGAAAGAAGGTAAGATGGATAATTAAGCAATAAGACACGACAGGCTGTGTGTTTCTGGGTGATTATTGCATGCCTGCTATGATATTCTTTAGGAGCAAATTTTTGCTGTACTAGTACTAGAGCCACCCCCCAGGGGCAGGCTGGCAGGAGAATCTAATTGCTGTTATTACAAAATTAATTTCAAAATTAAAATAATAATAATAATCATGGTGATGATAGGAAGAAAAAGGGGACAACCTCCCTTTGCACAGCATTGTTTGTTAGAATGTTTGATGGGAAAAGAGATGACATCACTCAGAGCTGATCATCAGAGGGAGGGCAGTCACACCACTGGGAGCTGCTCCCCGACTGCTTTCTGATGATGTGCTGGCTTTGCATGTCTTTATTTCTTTCTCTCTTTCTCATTCTTTGGCCTAGGCTGTCTGTCTTCAGGTACGTCACTCTGCCAAACTAACTTCTTTTTGTGTCAAGGACTTCTATCTTTTACCCCTTTCTGAAAAATCCTGGTTTTGCTCCTAGTCTTATTCTATTTCTCACATCTGGTAAAAAACCCCAAACAAACCAAAACTCCAACCCACCCTGTTTGAGATGTGGAAAATAATGCATACCCTGCCTGTGGTCCAAGAAGCATGGTATTTCTCTGGTGTTTCTTCTACAAAGATTCTTTTTTTTTCCTTCTACTTGGCCATCCCCATCCCCTACATACCCACCTCCTTCAGCTTGGATTGGGGCTCAATACTATCTCTGCATTGAATGGGAAGGAGGATAATATACCAGAAAAGAAGGGCTTATCTTCTTTAACTGTGTAGCAGTGGATAATAATAAAACAGCTATTCAGGCAGATGCTCTTAGCTTACATGGTGTTTCATTAGCACTGAACACCATTATTTTACTCTGTTTAGATTAACTTGTTTGGAAAATCTTCCATGTGAAATATTTTCTGTTTTCAAAACCAAATCTCCTATTCCTATGTCTCTAAACAGAATGCCTTCAGGAATCCACATTTATGTCATCTAAAATAAAAAATGATTTGATTTTTGCAAAGTAAAAGAGATTCTGAGATTTCCATGGGAATGCATTTCCTGCCCTTTGTAGTTCTGATTTATTTAGTTTATTTCTAAGTAAACGGCTGGCCTAACATAGATTTCTGTTCAGATAATGACTCAAGAACATCTAGTTGCCTTGGATATATCTATCTGAGCAACTCCATATTTAGAGTTTTGGCACACCTTGAATTTTCCCTTAAAGGAAAAAATGGTTTGAGCAAAGAAAACAGACTTCCTCAAACAGCCCCCACTGTCATTCATCCCAGCTGAGACTCCAACATCTGTTGGGAACCTCTATATCTTTATCTACTGAGTGGTGAATTTAGGACTCTGCTCTTGGTAGCTGCTGCAAAAACAGGAGACCAGCTAAGACTAGATGAGACAGAGGTCAGCAGGAAAAGAAGACGCACAGAGAAATGAAAAGGCATATCCATGTTCACACCAGAAATAGTAGCAAGATCAGGATCGGATTTCAGTCCATCTGAAACTCAACCCAGAACTGTGCCATTAAGGGATATTTTGATTTGTTGTCAGGGAACACGGGGGAGGACAAATCCAGCTCACTACTTTCCCCCAGATCAATCATGTTCATGTCAGTTATATTTATCAAAATGAGAAAATGGTCAATAAAACTATGTTATTGAAAATGAGACTTTTCTCAATTTAAAAAACGAACCAAAACAACAAAACAAAACAAAAAAAAATCCCCAACATCATAACAAACTTGGAAAGTAATTTAAGTTCTATAACTTCATTGTACTTGCTACATTAGGAGATGAGATTTTTTTCACATGCCACTCCATATTATCATCATCATCTTATCAAAGGGATGAACCTGTGACCTTCAACATCAAAGCCTGGACCCTCTCCTCAGAATTAAGAAATGACCTGTAATACTTGTTATCCTGAGGTGACTCAACCAGTGAAATGTATAATGTTATACATATATCTATATATTGATATAGCTATAGCTATAGATATAAAATGTTTCATCTATTTAAACACATGCAGACATGCATATGTACTGCTGTAGAAAGAAGAGAAAATATATCTCAGGAGGGAAAGAAATTACCTACCAGTAACTGAATGCAAAGCTGCTTATGCAGACATTTTCTTTCCAAGATATGGTCTATGTCTATGCAGTGAGTGCATGCAGAGACTTGCTGTATCTGGGCTGACGACTCTGGCATTATACATTTATGGGGAAAGGTTGAACAGCATCATGGAATTACTTGGAAAGGCTTAATAGGTGGAATTATCCTCCCACATTTTCTAAGGTAAACTGAAGTGGGAAATTCCACAAGGTTGATAAAACAATTTCTCCCTCATGGACACTGTTACAAAGCCATCATGTCGAAAGGCTGGGAGTGGGGACTGATACTCTCAATTTGAAGGGATAAAAGAAAAATATCAAACAAGGTGATTCTTTTCCTCTTCTGTGGCTGTGAAGAAGTTCCCTTGACCCTCTCCACACAGCCCAGTCACAAGGAATCAGAAGCAGCAGCCACAAAAGAAGTAAAGAAAGAGACAGGGTTATGCAAAGAGGTGGGGAGTGGGAAGAGAAAAAGAGTTCTCTAAATTGGTTGGGATAATCAGAGAAATGAGTGCAGACAGATTATATTCTGAATAGAGCTTCACATTTAATGCATGCAAAGAATTTTTTTTTCTTAATGGGACAGATCTCTCACCTGTTGAAGTATTAACTTTCCACTTTCCAGGATCAGCTCCCTGCTTATCCCAGAATTTATGCACCAATTGACTCTGCATGTCTGCCAAGGTCAGTGCTACAAGGTGGCCATCTGGCCTTTAACATGCTCAAATCATGACCAGGGTTTTGCTCTCTTCCTCTGCCATTGGCCTCCCCCTAACTCATCCCTAACCTCACCTGGGACCTTTAGAAAGCTCTGACTCTTGGACTGAGGCATCTCTCAGGGCAGGCTTGACCAGCTTGTCCTGCTGTCACTTGCACCTTGACTGAGATGTTCCCCCTAGCCCTTTTTTCCTACTTTTATAAAATTGTTTCATCTGCTTTTCTTTCTTTCCTCATTTCTTGAGGCTGGAAATACACTGATTAAATTCTTACTGGAGAGAAAAATTATAAAGAGTTTCCACCCCAATGTGGTGAAGTTCTAATCACCTAAAAAGATACTAAGATCAGGAAACAGTCCACTCTCACTGACACCCCACTGCACCTACCCCCAGCCAATTTTTTCTCATGATTTTCAGGTCAACCATGCATTTGAGAGCCTCCATGCGACAAATTTTCATTTTACTTATTCAAGTAAATTTTCTTTGCAAGATTTCTGTGTAGCCTGAAGCCTACAGCTATTTTTGAATCTTTCTATCTTTCTAAGGGCAAGGCAGAGTCAAGTTACCTTGTCATCAAATTCTCATTTTGGCAAGAAGGGTGGTGGGGGTGAAGAAACAGGGACTTTATAGCAATAATCACTAACCAAAACACTTCAGAGTGCCTGAACTTGTTACTGTGTCTATTCAGTTCTTCGACAATATGTCAAGCAGAAAGAAAACAGCTCAATTTTTCACAAGCCTGGTTGCTTTCTGAAGTTAACAACAACACAGCAACTTGTTTGAACTAGTAAATGGAGGCAACATGCTATTAATACCAGTCACAGTGCCCCGTTCCCCACAACCCACCAGATGTCTGAATTTAAAGTGTCACCTCACGAATCACATAAGTTTCTATTGGCAAAATCTTGTGTTCCAAATGCCCTAGAGGCACTGAGTTGTTCTTGCAAGGTCTTTGATAGTAATATGGTTGTAAAAGGCCATGTGTATTTATGAAGCATTATTATTAATATAGCTCCTGTTTCCATCATAGTTTTATTATTTTTGCCTTATTTCTTTCTAGGGCAACTAGATTGCTCTGGAAACTGAAGTATTGTACAAATCCTTCCACCTTTCTATCAGCCCAGTTTGGTATCCTGCCTGCTGTCTTGCTGGTAGGTGGTTATGGCATAGCTATGTGTTCACATCAACACTGAAGTTTCTAAAGAGGAATGATTCTGGGAAAACTGTGAAAAAACCAGAATAAACCCATTCCTTTTGGAATCTGGTTGTGGCAATTTTCAAATGTCTTGTCTTCCATATACTCCAAAAAAAGACTCAAAACCCCTAAATATTTAGGCCAAAACTTTCTTGGTCTTCCTCAAAAAGTTAAAATTCCTGTGGAAAGAAGACAATTTTCAAGAAAATGTACATTTAATGGAAGTGTCAAAGCTTCAGTTTCCCAGTAAAGCCAGTGTAGACTACAGCTGTTGCAAAGCTGAGTGAGACTGCTGGGCAACTCCACCTCCTCATGCCTTGGGGTTGTCCTGGGCCACTGGACTTGATACGAGGATCTTGCATGGTGGAGAGAAGAAAGTCAAGAGCTTTGCTCATCTGACCCATCAGGTATTAAGAAAGAACTGAGTCTTGGTGGGGAAAGAAGCTGAGAAGGAATTGGAGACTCAAGAGCTTATGGGCAGAGGAGAAATTGAAGGGAGGCAAGAGGGATGAAAAAGGGTCTATGTGGAGAGAGGCAGACCTGAAACCTACTCTGGGTCTGTGCACGTTCAGCCCAACATTTTGGGTCAGAGTAACCTCCTAAACAGGTCCTTTGTTCTCATGATGTGAAGCTTGCCCTAGGACCTGTGCTCTGGTGAAGACATCCATTGCAGTCCCAGGAGCCTTTTCTTCAAGTCAGCCAAGGGCCTGAGGAAAGGAAAATCCATTGGCTCTGGTTGCAGAGACCTAATGCATGCACATACCTCTACATGAGGGTCAGTGCCACTCCCAGACACGCTGTGCATTTCTTCATTCTTGATGGATTCTTTTTTCTTTATTTAATTTTTCTTTCTCTTTTTTTTTTCCTGAGATCTAAAATTAAGGAGTCATGCAGATGGAAAACATCTGCCTGTTCTTTGTGCATGGAAGAAACATAACACATGGCAGGGGTGATAAATAGTAATAAATAATGATGATGATGAAAGCATTTGGAGAGGCACAACTGTTTGATTTGTCCAGAGCAAGCATCACACACTCTCTGTCCAGGCTAAGAAAAATAAATACACCACTGTGGTTTGTAATTTTACAAATGGCAACACAATTTTTAGGCATTTAGGAAGAGCAGATGCTGAGCATGGCTTGACTTTTCATGGGTTTGCTCATTAGTGCCTAGTCAGAGGCTCCTCAGGTGTGCAAAAGGAGCCTGACCTCTCCTGAATGCAGGTCTATTTATGTATGAGTCACAAATCACTGTCTCTCCTAAAGCTAACACAGCTAGGCCAAAGAATGACATAGCCTCCCAATGATGTAATATTCTATTTTCCACCTTGTTACCTAATACAGGGTTATGAAATTGAATCCAAGGGGCAAGTCATTTATTTACTTCCCTGAGGTTATCACAAAAAGGGTAGCTTTTCACCCAGAAGATGTAATTCTTGATGTCTCTTAAACACTCATGCAGAAATCAGCTCTAATTGTATCCCTGTGGGTCTCACCTAGACTTTCGTCAGGGTCCACCTAAGAACTTCTTCCAGGGTTTGGGTTGTGCCTGGTCATCTCCGGCTGGAGGTAATGATGTTGTAAAACCTAGTGAGTGTTACCTGATGGAGAGGGACAAAGAGGATTATTTAATGAATTGTTGGGTCTCAGGTGAGTTTCCAGACTGCAGGTGTTCTCCTTTATGTCTGCCATCAGCCTGGTGCTTTCCTGCCTATGTAAGCAACTCGGCCTAAATGACTCCTGAGTTTGGAAGCTTTTGAAGCTGTGACATGTTTGCAGGCAGAATAACAGGCATGGTGGGGAAGGAGCACTGTCCAGGAACTCCTGGACAAAGGAAAGTCCATATCCATGTGAAGAAAAGCATTCAGTCAAGGGAGAAGGTGATTCCTGTGCACATGTGCATGCAGGGCTGAACACTGATAAAGAGAATGTGTCAGGACCATGTGTATTTAGGGCTGACTGAGCAAAGCGACAGCAAAAATTTCACAGGACAGTGACAGTTTGGTGTACATTCAGACTTCAGCTCTTTATGGGAGGTACCTCTAAGAGCATGAAATCTCACTCCCAGGGCAACCATCCCCTAATATCTCTATCAGGATAATTCACAAATGGAAATAGCAATGAAAAAGCCCCAGCACTAACACAAGCCATGCTGTCTGTGTGTGTCTTTGTGTGCAACTTGCCAGCATGTTTGTGTGAGTGTAAACACAGCACAGCACTTACTTTGTGTGTGTGTGTCTGCTGGAATGATTGAAGCTTAAGATTAAAAAAAAAATGCAAAGGAATTAGAGCTGAGCAACCCAAGAATGATGATGCAATGATATTGCAGCAGCAAAAGCAAAATGATCTGCTAAAAATACACCAGAGGGATCTAAATATTTCCATAAACAGATGGAAGTCAGAGCCCAAATGTAAGAGAAAAATGCAAGTAAAGGAAATTGTATTTGACAACCATAAGGGTCTTATAGTTCTTCTGTGTCTTTTATCCCAAAAGGTTTTTTTACAGATGCTCACAGGCAAAAGGAGAGTCTGATCCCACAATGCTTTACTCATGTGAGTAACCTTAATTTATGTTCATAGACTCTAAGGGGCCAATAAGCAATACCTTGTATGAATTCTTTTAGAGGAGGCATCTGGCAGTGCTTTATAATGAAGGCTGCAGAGGAGTTTTCACTTTAAACCACTCTTTTATTAATTCTCATAATTTTTTTTCTGTTTCAGAGCTTTTACATAGTCAGTTGAAGTTTTCCAAACATAATCCATGCCTGAATGTGAATTTTATTTGGATGCATGAGGAAGAACAGCTTCAGACTGACTGGAGAAATATGCTTTTGTGTAACCACCAAAAAAGTTCAAGCCTCTTCCTCCCTATTTCTTGCCCCTTTATCTAAACAAATGAGAAAAAGCTAAAATTTTCTTTGCTGAGTTGTCCTAGAGGGAGACTGACATGGTGAAGTTTGGTGAAGTTTCAAAATCAAAACATCCTAGAAATATTTTAAGTTTGTATGTTGCTGAAATCCTGAATATGTTCTGCAGGGGTGAAATTCAGCTGTTAGAGAAAGGGTACCAGAGAGCTGTTATGTTCTCCTTAGAAGCCAGAGGCCTGTGCTCCAGCCATACTTTGATCTTGTCCAAGTTCACTGAGCTGTGAGAGAGAACCTGACTTTCTGACTGGAAAACCAAAACCAGCTGTGATACCAGCTGGTAGCATTTTCCTGTGGACCACCTTGGCTCATGATAGAATTTAGGGAGGATTAAAAAGCATCATCATAACCCCTCTCGTGTCTGGAAATTGCAGTCTCACTACTTGAATGAAGACTGAGAAGTACACAGGCTAGGGAACCATGGCTCTTGAGCTTCTTCTTCTCAAGTTTCAAACAAGGATTAAGCCTTCTGAATCCACATCAAGATGCATTCTGAGTGGAGGACAAGCAACAACACATTTGAAAGCTTTTATACAAATTCTTTCTTCTGGACAAAGCTTTCAGGAAGTAAGAAATTTCTTTGGGTTATTTTTATTTCCAGGTCTTTGTCGTGTCTAATAATCAGCCTAAAGAGAGGTAAAATGTTCTTTCAAGATGTAATCTCCTCCCAACCCTAATATGCTGAAATGACTTACTTTGAGAATACTTGGCTTTACAGTTTCACGTTTCACACTCTTCTTTCTAAACAAGCATCCGTCCAAACCAACATATTTCTAGGAAAATGCATTTCTTTTAAATGAAGGCTTTCAGTAGGAAAATATCGTGTTGGAAAATATGTGTTCTGATCTCTTTTTCAGACAAACAAGAGTGACCATTTCATACAGTGTTAGGAAGGCCAGGCTGTCCCATCCAGCCTTTCCTATGGATGCCTCTTAGGGAATATGATTTGTTCTTCGGTTTAGTTTAGTCCTTACTTTGTGCACTGCACAATTCTGCCTTGTTACATTGTATGAGTGCCCCAAGCTATAGGAGCTGGACCAGAAGCTCTGTCAGGTCCCTTCCAAACCAAATGACTTTGTCATTCTAGCCATGTCGTGCCATACACAACACAAAGTAAACCTATGGAATTCCCTTTAATGTAATGTAATTTCACTACATTCATCGTGATGATGGTGAGAACTAAGCAGCTGTAACAATACACCCGAAAAAGGAAGTTGAGATTGTCAGATATGAGTCTTGAGGGCCTGGTTATGAGACATCCATGTTAAAAGGACCTCAAGTTCTGTTTCAAAATGATGAAAGATCAGTATAGTGCTCTGTGAAGATACCAGAGAAGCCAGTTTTTTGTCATTTCAGATGTGTCTGATGACAAATTGTAAATTTCTTTTTGAGGAATAGTAGATCCAAAAGCTTAGCTTTTTCTTGTTTTTTCTTTTCTTTTTTTTTAACACGTCCTGCAAAGGAAAAAACAAAACAACCTGCAACTTATACACTATACGCTTGCCTCATGTTCTGTGCAAACGCAAGAGAGATTTTTCTTCCACCACTCTTGACAGTGACAGGAGAGGTCAGACCTCCTGCGCTACCCAAACAAAAATGTTCCAAGCCTCTGCTTGATATTTTTACTGTTGAATAGCTGAAAGTAATTTTTGTTTCACCTGTTCTACACCCTGAGTGCCTTGTCTCCACAGGGTGATATACACCGTGTCTTTGCTGTAATTTCAGGTGGCACAAACAGCACTAGGAAAGAGGCTTTATGAACACACAGCAGAAATGGGTTGGTGACAACCTAAAGATTTGCATTGGGGAAGCCTTGGTTTGCTGCAGACAGCTCCTCTCCCTTTGCTATGTACTGAGGTAAACTCCCAGCCTGGGCTTGGCTCACTCTCCCTTGTGAAGAGTCACTGCTGATGTTGATTTATTTAGTGGTTGAGTGGTAGGTTTTGGAAGAGGCAGGAGGAAGCTCTCCCTTCCTGTTCACACACAGCTGTTCTCCTCAGAGACCCATCTGGATTCACTGGAGGACAACTGGCCTTTGCCAGAGCTCTATCGTAGGCAGTGTTTACAGCTGTCCTGCATGGAAGACCGGTGTGTGGTCTGAAGCTATCGATGGAGAAGGGAGACAAGTGCATTCCACAGAATTGATTCCCTCCACAGCTTCCAGAGCTCCGCAGACTCCACAGTATCAGTTGTCATGACCCCCTCAGACCTGGGTGAAGCAGGATAACAGAAGATTGGCTGTGCATGGCTACTGGTGCTCCTTGCAGGAACCATCATATATTGTGCACAAGCTTTATCCTTTGGGAAGGACTTTAAGCCAGCCTTTGCCTTCAGAAGCAGCCAGCTCCCGTGGTATTCAGAACCATAAGAAAAAAATCTCTGGCAGAGGCAAAGCTGCATGTGCACAAGAGCTCTCTGTGCCTGGAGAGATATGGTAAGGGTTACAGGAGCTTCATGAATATGCTTTTTTAAAGAAATCTGCCAAGAAAGGCCCCTGCAAAGTATATGTCTTTAAAACATAAGAACAAAATAAAAGTATCTTCAAAGCTTTTGATCTGTGCAGGTGAGGAGAGTCTGGGAGCAAGGAATTCACCTGTTGTAATCCTGTGGAGTGATTCTTCCCTTGTGCATCCCAGCAGAGAGGGCAGCCCCACCTCTTAGCCCATTCCAGAGGTTATGAACAGACCTGGTTTCAAAGTCATTTGCACTTAGAATTATCCAGTCTACCAACAGTGCTTGGGAAACATGGAGCCAGCTGCAAAGTGTGGAAGCCATCCTTATACTATTAGTGGTGGCATTGCCACACAGGTGGATTCAAAGCCTTCCAGAAGCACATTAAAACCTTTAAACACTCCAGGTCAATAAAGCCAGACAGCAGATTGTTCCCAGAATCTTCTGCAGCAAAACCAGCTCATGTAATATTTGCTTTCACCAAAGCAGGCAGACATGTTGCAAGCCAAGTCACCAAATGTCTTGTTTCCTTGGGATCTTCTGCCCAATGCTGGGAACAGGACACATTGCAAGACCCTGTTGTCTTTCTGATTCAGTTTTCATCCCTCCATGCATTTATACATTTTAAACTAAAGAAAGACTTGTATGATAAAACTTGAAGGTCTGGGGAAAATATTCTGCTTTCCTGGATTATTGCAGCACCAGGACCTGGGACAAGTGCAAAAGTTCATTCCAGCTTTCAAAGTCTGTCATTGAACTTCACCCTACTTTATGTTATTTTCAGTAGAGGACTGCAGAGTCCTTTTCTGGTCCTCTCAGACAAAGGCAAGGACAAATTCCAGGATAAACTGGGAGATTTCTAGAGGCAAGCTCATGCCCCTGTAGCATGGAGCTGCAGTTGAGAAACTTGACCAACTCTGACTAATGCTATTTTTAGTTTAACTCAGTAAATTCCATAATGTGCTGAAGACATCTGATACACAATGACAATATGAACCAAAGTGAGTCTGTATGATGGAACTCAATGGATAGTCCATCCACCCAGACAGAATCCAAAAGAACTTCATTTCTATCTCTCAGGAGACTATATGCACGGCTGCTCTGAAGGTTCATCCATCTCCAGTTTAAATCATTCAGTTTCATACAAGTGTGTCCAGTTCTGCTCTGAGTTACACCCACTGACCTGAGCAGAACCCCATGAATGTTAACAACAAAAAGTGAACAAAGCTGAGTTTAACCCTCCTTCTTTTCCTTATACACTTTCCAATATATGTTACAAAAGTGAAATCTCAGAAATCTGAGATTAAATCTGACATTAAATCTGGAAATAACTGTCCATATTAGACAACGTAATTCACCAAATGGAAATATGGAGATTCTCCAGGATTAATAACATGGAAAAGTACATTATTTGATGTGATAAATATTTGGAAGGCAACTTTATTGTCAGGAGTATAAGGACCCACCCGTTACTTGGAAAATCAGGACAAAGCAACAGAATATCTCACTTTAAGGAAAAACATCAAGGAGAAAAAAGGAAGTTATCCAAGAACTGGGGAAACTTTACCAGGGCCTGCAGGGATTTTAAATTGCAAGACTGTTTGTTGTTTGAACTGAGTCACACCGATGTAACAGAGAATTTGTCCTTGGCAGTAGAACTATTAGAATGGAGAGTTAATTCTCCTTCGTGTCAACCCACTGAATCCAGGTCATCATGACTTAATTAAAGTGTACATGGTATGAAATACCATTTAACGTCAATCCAGTTCCTTAGTGTGCAGAATGCTATGTTTATTTATGGTGTTTGGCAATCATTTCTGGAAAAAAAAAATATTAAAATATAAAGTTTGTTCATTAATAGGAGGAAAACACCGTCATGCCCTGGATTCTATTCTCAGCTGTTTTGGTGAGATTTCTGCCTAGGGGTCATTTTTTCACAAATTAAAAAGGTTCTTTGGTACCTCAGCTGGGCATTATTCATTATTACTGGGATGATGATGTGTGCATTTATAAAGTCTAAGACGTGAAAGAAAAGGCAGAGCCTCCTCTCTCACGCAAAATCTAGAAGAACCACTTCTCTGGGTATCCACCCAGCCCTGAGGCACAATTCCAGCCAAACCTGGAAATTCATCTTATTCAAAAACACTCCCTGAAGTTTGATACACAAAGGATGGACAAAGCAGCAAATGCACTGGTTGTATATGTTGAAATTTTACATATATCTGAGGAATAACTGCTATAGTGGTCCAGCCAAGGAAAACAGCAGAGCAAGTCAGATTGGTAGAGATGGGATAGATAGAGAAAGTGCCAAACTAAATAAGCTTTGATTATGGCTACACGCTGTCCTCTGCCTCTAATTTTCTCTTGCAGGGAATTTCCTAGAAGAAGGCCAGCATAAATGGTCATGCCTAGCTCAATAGTTCTCTAAAGTTAACCCATTCCTGGTTCGTGGGATGTGCCCTCAACTGGCTTTCAAACACAGTTATATACGTCAGCTAAGTTCTGCTGATGTTTTTGCACAAAAATGTGGATCTATTTTTCCTTCAGAAAAAATGCAATTAACAGAAAGGCACTTTTACTTGTTCTGTTGATGCTCTGCATTTGGGTTGTTTAAAGCCAAGAGGAGTTAACCCTGCAGAACACAGAAGTTACTAGAATGACCACAGAGCTCTCTTCCTTATCTGGATCATCACCATAAGAAACCAAGAAGGAGATAGCAGCAGAGAAAACCCAGGTACCTGACCCCACTACCAAAGGGCCTAAAGTGCCTAATTTATTTTTCAGATGCCTTAGCTTGCAGTTTTGGTGGGTCTTGTGTTTAGGTGGTTTTTTTGGTAGGTTTTTTTGTGGGTTTGTTTGTTTTTTTGGTGTGTGTGTGTGTCTTGTATGTGTTTGCTGTTGTTTTCTTTTCCTTTTTTTTAACTGACAGTAAGAAGATAGAAATTTTACCATGAGAGTTTATGTGAATCAGGTACATTGCACTTGAGGGTCAGAGCTGAAGAAAACAATTTCCAGGAAAGGGTAAACAGAAGTTTCTTGTGCACTGTACCCTGCTGCAAGAGCCATACTTGCAACTCCTTGCAGGGTTTATTCAAAGGTTTCATGCTTGAGTCACAGCAAAGGAAAAAGCTTTCTGGGACCCCTGTAACATTATAGCTTCACAATAGCCTATGAATTTAGAGATAAAGTGCCTGGAGGACAAGCCTAAACTCGTACTGGATAAGAATGTTGTCAGTTAATACACAGCCCATCTTCCCTCTGTCTCTGTCCAACCAAATTAAATACATAAAAAGAGACTGCTCTGTCTCCTCATGCGCTTTTTCCCAACAGTCTAAACTGAAATGAGAATAGTAGTAGGGCAGGCTCAGGAATGATTCATTAACTGCAAAACAAGAGAAAATTCATACCAAATGTTCCTTGTAACTGCCCCGCTGCTTCCAACAGCCTTTCTTGTGTCCTATAACTGTGGGGTCAAACCTGGTGTTAAACTTTCACATGAGGTCTGTACACATAAGTGTGGAGGCCGTGTGCCTGTAAGATTCTCTCTGCAAACATCTAAATCCTGCTGTGCATTGCTTGGGTAGCCAGCTCCTGTAGTGGCCAGGTTTCCATGCATGGTAAGTATCCATGTAGGCAGGTAACTAACTAGCTAATTAGAACACACTGAGGGAAGAGCACATCCCCAATGCACCCTGAAAATTCCAGAAATCCCCAGCTTAGGGAAAATACCAGAGATTCACACCTGGGAATTTCCATGCTAAATGGTAGATTTAGCTCACAAAGTCAGCTGCACAGCCATTAAAGGTTTTTAGTTTCTTGAGGCCTTTAAAATTATGGTCAAGAGAACTGTATCTCAACACCTAAACTGGGCATTGTAGCAGCTGCAAAGCCTGAGCTGAAGAGAACTGTGGAAGAATCAGCCCGTAACACCTATGCCTGTTTTTCAATAGAGAAAGGCAACTCACATTAAGAGAAGTGCAAATCCACAAACCACATTTTTGAACCCATCTTCCACCAAGAGTGATGATGGAAGATATCCATGGTGTATGAAATGCCTGCAGCCCCAACCCTTTTGAGTGCAGTCCCACCAGAACTGCTGACACGTCTTTAGAGGGAGAGCTGCTAATAGAGACCTTATGTGACACTGTAGCTGTTTTATGCAAAAATCCATAAAATTATTAAAAGCTTCTGCAGAATCAAAGAAAACTCAAGAAAGGCCAACAGTTTTTTGGATCAAGCAATGTTGTAGCTCAAATCTTGTTGCCAGGCTTGCCTGCTTCTCTTTTCTCTCTTAATTTGTTCGGACTAGTTTGAAATGAGTCAGTGATGGTGCTTCCTCAAGACAGTTGTGTGGCTTCTTAGCTCTTGCTGTGAGAAACATCATCCTCATATTTGACCACTCAATTTTTCCGTCTTCCCATAAAGACATCAAAAGCCCCACCCTCTTTTCTAATGCCTCCTGGGCTTTTACTACCTTTTCCCATCACTGAGGGCACTTCTACACAGAGGCCTCTGAACAGGCCTTACTCCTTGGCCAAGCAGTTTGGGTATATGAGATTCTATTTCAGAAACCATGTACCTGCCTTACTGAACCAGCGATTGGGGTAAGAAGCCAAGCTAGGAGGCAGGATATGGTTTAGTTTGAAAGCAATATTGTGTTAATGCATATACACAGCTTTAGAAATGTAGCAGGGCTGTTACAGTGACATCTAAGGTTTCCCTAGACATTCCTGCTCTTTCCACACTGTAATTTTATATAGTGAGCCAGTAAAATAAATGAACAGCAGACATAGGAATCTGCCTGGAAATACATTGATCCCAGTACTGAGGATCTGGACCCAGCTATAGTTCTTGCTTAGAGGCTGGTCTTCAACTTTTGTTGACTCATCAGCCCTCCTGATTTCATTATAGATTTTTAAAATATATTATTATTTGTAGACCTTTTACAAGTAGTCCACAAGTTGGAAGTGGAGCCTATGGAGGTAGTTTATAATTTAGCCATTCAGCCTATTTCCTTCTTCTTGTCCTTTTGCACTAAAGTCTTCACAGGGCTTTAAGCTGGCAATTAAAACCACTGCAGCAGTTTTATTAGCCCTGCATGCCATGTTGTTCTACCCATGTTATTTACTTATGCTAATTGGTCAGGTATTAAAGAACAAACACAGCAATTAATTAGTGGTCTGACCAGAATTATAAAGAAATAAAGGCTTTTCATGGGTGTCAGATTTGAGTCACTCACAGAAGCTTACAGAGTGAAAAAATGAAGAGGGATGAATCATGGTCAAAAGAAACATTTTCAGCCACGCAGTATGGCATCCAGATGTGTGAGAATAGACTACACTTTTAGTTCAGGGCACATTCAGTTCTAACAGGCATTTATTCTCTCAAAGGGCTGGGTTTGACAGGGAGCAGCAAGCCATGGAGAAAAACTGTGCTATTCAGGAAAGCTGGCTTGATGTGGTGACCTCAGGTGTCCAGGTAGGTCATCTTGGACAGAGGGAAAACACCTTACCCTTGAGGCTGGACTCACACTAAGGACTGAAAGAGTGGCAACAAGACTTCCTGCCTCAGACATCCCTGGATGAATTTAGATGTGTTTTCTTTACTGGAAATTTGGACTTAGAATTTTGGAATTGACTTTGTGCTAGCAAGGCAGTTTATGAAAAGGCAGCTTTCCTGGGTGCCTGATGGCATGTGGATGTCACATCAGGGGACCCTGGTAAGAGTAGCCCTGTCCTTCACTTGTTTGTACCATGCAAACACCAGCTTAACCTGTCCCTTTCAAGAATCACAGCCATTCAAAGTACATGACAGTTTTAATGTTTATTGTCCACTGTCTTTGGTTGCCATTTGGGAAAAGAATTTCTACTCCATAATTGCTGTGCCACAGAAGGATGGTTAGAATCCATCTTATTATGAAAACATGGAAAGTGTTAGTGAGGGAAGGCAGACAAGTGCACACTTGCACTGAAAATGCAAATACCCATTTCTGCATGTAAAACCCTTAAGTCACCAGCTAACACTTGCAGCTCAATACATGAACAGCTCAGAGGTTATTTGAGGTTCATCAAAATGGTCCTTCTTGGCTTTGTAGTCCATGACTCCACTACAGAAAGATTTCACACCCTCTGGTAACCAATCTAGGCAGATAATGAGTCACCCCTGAGATAACAGCCAGTGATGCCAAGGAGTAAACAGGATTTCAAGTAGAGACTCCAGGTGACTGCAGACAGCATGAAGCTGAATGAAAAGAAATCATGCAATATAGATGCATAAAGCTCTGTGAAATGACCAAGGTTCAAGCTTCGGGATGTTACATTTTTTGGCTGCTTCAACTCAGAGTCTGCAGAACCTCTGGTGAGCATTTGAGCACACTGCTGCCGCTCTAAAGCGAAACCATGAGAAGAACCAGAGGAATCTGGAGTGTACTGGATATGTAACTGAGTAATGACCCCTCCAAACAGCTGAGAAGAGCGCTAGATCTCATATTCACCCAGGGAAAGGTTGCTAGCCCCATCTATTGCTACCATTGCTGATATTGCTATTTTTCATTGTCCCTTCTTGCCAGGGTGTTCTCCAGCCAAAGGACACATCCTAAAGGACAACATGGCATCCACAGATCTGCCAGAGAGACAGCAGTGAACACATGAAGGAAACGTTTGAGGGGTCCCTTCTTCTTGCTTTTGTTGCACGAGCTGTTTGAGAAGACAGATCAGTCAAGGAACTGAGAAACATCAAAAAATTAGGCTAACCTCAGAACTGAAGCACTCAGCAGAAAAGAGGCCAGAGGGAAGAGGTCTCAGACACTTGAGGTTATGCCTGAGGATGGTATGAGTCAAGCAGAGGTTGCAATGTGAAGGACAGATGTGGAGCTGGACCTGCCCATTTTGGGAGCAAAAATCCTCCTGACACAGGCATTATTCCCTATGCTGACAGCTCCCACAGAGATCACCTCTGGAGCAGTGTGGAGTTCCCATTACTAATGCTGGGAGCTGAGAGCACTCAGTGTGATGCAGTAAAGAATGAAAATAAAAGGTCTAAGCTCTGTAAGTGACTTCAGATGGTGTGGGCCAAAAAGGATTCAGAAAAATAGCACTTCTTAGAATAGTGCAGCTGTTCTGAACAATGCTTACATGGATGAGAGAGCTGCTATGACTTCAACACTAAGAAAGTTTGCAAACTTTTTGTTTCCTGTTTTGACATTGACATGGTTATTAACAGCAAAACAGACATGAATTTAGGACAGACATGAAACAAGGCCTGAAAGGAACATGTAATTTTTTTTTTCATTTTATTGAGATAGGACCCCAAAGAATCTCATCCCTCTTCCTGAGGGATATTCCTTCCCTTTTACTTCTATTTAGCTTTTTAGCAGAAGAATGGGACTGAATTTGGTCCTACAGTGCAGGCATACCCTGTTGAACCCGAGAAACATGTAGCCCCGTTGTGGGAGCGGGACCCAGGCATTCCACATGATCTGTTTGAGATGGATGAAAGAAACTGTATAGAACAGGGAGATCCAGAAAAATTACCAATACTGAAATTTAGTTGAGACACCAAAATTAATTTTCTTGCCATTGTGAAAAGCACCAAAGAAGGCATGCAATGAGCATGGGACAAATGAGAATTTTGAGGATTTTCTCCAAAAAGGCAAAATAACTCCCTTCTCTATGCTGGGTAAAAAACTTCCCAAATCTGCCCAAGGAAGACAATCTACAGAATCACAGGTAATTTCTTGATGTCCCTGGATCCAGCCATTAAATAGGCCTGACATTGTTAGTGTATAAGAGCTGGTGCTTTTGCAGCTTGTAGTGGCATGGCTGGAAGCCATATATAGAATTATATAGACAGGATGAAATGTTTCCAAGAGAAAACATGCACAATGAGAATATGCTCTGTTCTTCCCTAAAGCAACAGGCACTGTTGCCAAGCTATGCTCAGTCAAGCTGCTGTACGTACCAGGAAATGGGCTGACTTCCAATGCAAAGCTATAAAACAAGACAGATAAAAGGGGTTGAAATAAAAATAAAGGGAAAGTGGAAACGTTTTTCCTTGCTCATATTTCTCCCTAGACATGGCTAACCTTTGGAAGATGCTGCCATTATTATCTTCACCACTGGATCTATGAGCTTTCACCATGCCAGGCTCTGACTTCAGTGGCCTTGCTCATCTCCTGCAGCTCAGCAGGTGACCACCCCTTCCACATACCTGAGTAGCAATTTGCAGGTGGCTCAGAGCAGCATTCCTGAGTCAGTACCCAGTGCCTACCTAAGTGGAATGAGAAATTACTCCCCTGGAACAAACCTCTTTTATTCCATGGACTTTGATTAAGTTCTGAAAGGAAAAAGTGAAGATATTGAAGAGTAGCTATAGAAGGATCATGTCCCCTCCCCATGCTTCAGTTTCCCCATTATGTGTCAGGTATGAATATTTCACCCCAGAGCAGTGTGTGGATAGAACAGTCACTACATGCACAGCCTTGTCATCACCACAGGTTACTAACACATCATTGCACATATTGCTGTGTCTTCCCTCAGCCTTGATTGAAATCCAAGAAGAAGTGAAGGGAAGCACACACAGACATTCACTCCCTTCCTTGCAAAGTCCTTCAGAGCTTTAGTGTGACAAAAAGCAATTCTTTGCTATTAACTATAACAGGTCCAGACAGTGAAGCTGTTTTTGTATGGATGATGATGCCATTAGCAACAGGGAGGGAGAATGGATGAGGAGGGACAGCATTTCTCTATCCCCTCCAATTAAAATTTCCGTTTGAAAACACAAAAAAATGACACATTTTATCAATGCCAAAACATTATTCTAAAATATTAAATGTAACAATGTAAATATGGAATAGAAAGTATCAATACACATGGTACCTTCTGCCCAAATATAAATGTAAGCTGGACAAAAACAAGCTGTGAGTGAACAAATTGAAAAACTTGGAACAGAGAAAGCTTTTCTTGCTGCTGTAGCAGCCTGACATTTTTCAGTCACAAATTTACTCAGCGTCACATGTTCCCAAGAAACATTTTGCCTTGAAACGTCCCTTTCCAATGGAAAACAGCTTCTGTCACAATTTTTTTTTTTTCAGCCAGCTTTGACTGCGGCCAGCAAGGGCCCATGGGGATCCTCTGGGGAGAGCTCAGTGTATTTGCTTGGGAGTGCAGCATGCCCTCAAAAGATGGTGCTACAGATTAAGAATAGACAGAATGGGACCCAACATCTCTGATGCAAAGATGAGGAGGAGGAGAACTTTATTTTCTTTAGCATTGCTTCAGCACAATGCCAGGATATTCTGAGAACATGTGTCAGCACTGCTCTCCAAAACCTGAGGCACATGCACACATGGGCTCATACTGAGGTCTGACATCTCAAGAACCAGCACAATCCTAGTGGAACTGAGAAGTGTTAGCTAGAACAGAAGGGGTTTTGGGCAATGGAATTGGCAAACTCAAGGACATGAAGCTCTGGTAAGGGAGACTACTTGAGTTCTGTTTTGTTTAAGGAAGTGCACACCTGTGTTGCTCTTATCTGTGTTTGGGACTTTCTTGAAGTCCTGTCTCAAGCAGATTTTCTGGCATCAGTTATGCCTGTGCTCCCTAATAGCCTGTCTTGAGGGATGGCTTAGAACATATTCTGGATTTTCCTCTATGAAAATCTGTAAACATTTGGACATTTCCATTCATGGTCCCTCTCCATTGTAGCACTAAGCAGATCTCTGGAGATGGAGAAGAGACGGATTCATGTCATACTTAACCTTTGCCTCCCTGCAGACATGTGAGGGGCCAGGATGTGCAGAACCGTGACTCAGAGTGAGGGTAGCCAGTGGAGGGAGATAAAGTTGAAGCAGTTTTCAACAATAGAAGCTGGAGACAGTGAAGTCTTTTTTCAGGGGTAAATGATAGGAGGGAATAAGGCCTGTCCCTGCTCAGGAGGACTTCCTTTGCTCTGGTCGGTGTCAGGCATGAAGTAGATGAGAAGAAGTGGGGTTGCCTCTCCAAATTGAAGGCATTTTCAAGAGCCTCAGAGATTTCCTGAGGCTAACTTGCTAACTTCTTTACCTTTGAAGCAGAGGAGAGAAGGTGATTTGATCAAAGTCTTCAGGTGAAGGCTACCCTTGGAAATCCAGCTCCAGCTGGCAACTGCCAAGGTGGCCCTGGTTGCCTGATCTGCAGGTGAGGGAAAACTGGGCAAGAATCCATTCCAAATCTGGAACAAATGGCCCTATTATAGCAAGCACAGTGGTGTGTCCTCTCTGAGGTTGGTTGGAAAGTGAGAAGGTATAAAGCTGATGATTCCTGTATGCTGACGGTGCAGGCAGAGAGGCAAGCACAGCAAAAGACATTCATTTGGTGGAGCTGCTATAGGTTTGGGCACGGGGTTATTGCAAAGATATGTTTTACATTTGGAAAATAAGGAATGCGCATGCCTGTGGCTTTCTCACTTGTACCTGTGCTGTGCTACCATGGAAAGTCCTTTAACAGCCCTGTGAACCCTCCCCCAGCACTTAACATCTCTCATTTTTGAAGCTGCTGGGAGTAGGACAGCAAAGGGGAATCAGGGAGGTGTTTTCTGGGCCAGATGCACACCTGATCTTTCTTGCTTGTTCTATTGGCTGTTTAAAGCCCCAGCATGCACTTGTAATGCAGGTGAGAAGCTGAGCTTTGCTCCCTGTGAGTTTGACTTTTAGCCTGATGTCATCATGAGGGTTTATTCAGTTTGTTCGGTTTAATCTGCCAAACCCCCCCTCCCAAAAATGCCCTCAGACCCCCAAATCTGCCTACTGTTGCAAAATCAGAGCTTGTTATGATACTGAAAGACTACAGAAACAGATGTGAACCCGTTATGAGGGAAGGGTGATGGATGGAATTTCACTTAGGAGTGACTGAATCTGTTAAAAAAAAAAAAAGGAAAGAAAATAAAAGAAGAATGGCTTTAAGAAAATGCAACCAATAATTAATAAAGGGATTGGGCTTGCCTGAGGCTACCTGGAGGCCCAGGGCTTAGGAGAGAGAAAAGAGGATTAGGTACTTCACTTGTAAGAACAGCACCCATCAGCTCCAGCAGATAAGATAATCGCTACAAGAGCCCTGAGCCTCCTGCCTGGTGGCGTTGACTGGCAGAGTGAGTCAAGTTACGTCCACACGCCCACACGGGAGCACAATTAGCGAGGTGCTGCAGGCAGGGTTGCTTTCCTTGGAAAACAGAACTGATCTCTGCAGCTGGAGGCCAGAAACCGGGAGGTGAGTCTATTCCAGCAGGGAAGTTGCTGCCATGGAAGGGTATGGGACTGATACTGCCTCCACGCCTGCAGAGATCAAAGGGCATAAGAGTCTGGGAACAGACTCCTTTCAGTGACATTAAGTAGCGACATGAACTCAGACCAGGGGCAGAGTAAATACGTTTTGAAAACGTATAAAATACAGCAGAAAAAATGCTGTGTTTAACACAGCATATAGGCAAACTCAAGAACTTGGCTACAAGAACATTTAGCCAGATTAAAGAGAAAACAGCAAGTCTCTGAATTTTCTGTTGAATACAAGTTTTTTCACAGTAACTGGAATGAATTATTATGATTTTGAAAGGGATGTTAGATGCATTGATATCTAGTGTAGGCCAATATTGATTGTTAAAGAGCAGACAAAGACTTTACTTAGGATCTGGGTTTATTTCATCCCATGAGGGTAAATTCTAACCTGTTACTACTTTCTGGGGCTCTCCTGGTGCTGCTGACTGTTTGAACCAGGACATGGCAATAGATAGACCTTAGTTCTGTCATTATCTGTGATCCTATGAAAGAATCTGCTCTCTCTAGAGAACTCTGAACTGCATCGTCTAGAGTATGTGATATGTTTCAATAATCTCTCCCCAGGGAACTTCTTGCATTTGTCTGGCTCTGCATCCCCAAGACACATCACTGGTGGGAATTCTTCATCCCACTGACAAAACCTTTCCTTGATGTCATGGTGCTTACTCATTGCTTGGAAACCTGCACATGCTTTGCCCTCCTAATCAATTTTTAGAAGTGGCTTGGTGCCATTTGCCCTCCCTTGATCCTTCCAAAAAAAGTGATTCCTTCCAAGCTGGGCAGTGCTGTCCCCCTTTGTCAAGAAAATTATTTATTTATAATCTTTTTGAGGACACAAAAGTTCTCCATCCAGATCCCCAGAGCTATATATACTTAGTGTGCCTTGTTCTCATATTAGGGCTTGCAAATAAGGAAAACATCTTGCTGTGCTGGATCAAGCATTTCACAGCATCGTGCCCTGGCTCCCAAGACAGTTTGTGTTACTGGCCAGCTGCCTCTGCACATGGGTCCAGTTGCATCAGCCCCTACTCCTGCTCAGTAGTCAATGGGCCAAACTCTGTCCTTACTTGGATCCAGGGACAATCTTAGTGGAGTTGCAAAGGTAAAAAACAAAATTAGAATTGTGCCTCCTCTTCCGTCCTCCTTCTCCAGGGAGGAGAGGCAGAAGATTAATGGCAGCTTGCTTTGCCCAGTGTTTTCCATCTGTGCAAAGTTATTCACTTGCTGGGATGGTCAGCCCAGGACTCTTCAGATTATTGTGGCCATGCCAATGCTTCCCAGAAAAGTTTATTTTGCATATGTGTATGCTAAAACACCAGTCTTTTAAAAATGCATGCCCCAAAATGCTGGTGCTGTTAGGTCATAAGAAATACTGTCGAAGATGGTGAGATTTGAAAGTTTATTTCAATAAGTTGCTTCTGGAAGCAGGTATTTCATCATGAACTTCCATTTTTTTTTATTGGTAGTCTGTATAGCTCCAGAGGAAACCTTAAAGGAAAAAATAAATCCTTTGCAGCTCCAACAGCAGAAGGCAAGTAAATGTCTTTCTGTCAAATGTATTTCTTTTTGAAGTCCTAAAGGCATTAGAGTGAAATAATTTTGGTGTCCAATCGATCTCCTTAGTTAAGAATTTACTAGCATTGCATAAGCTTCCCGTAACAAGGTAACCAGATATCAGATGATAGCTAAAAATAGCTTTCCTGTGTTAGTCAATCCCTAGTTAACTTTCTTCAGCTGTCTTCAAAGATGCTATTTAAATCCATCCACCTTCTGGAGGCATGGAGGACACTGATACACAGACAGAGGTGCATGTCAGCTCATGATAGTTTGTATTAATTACTAGGCTATATGAATGTTTGAACATAACTCTGGGAGTGATGGAAATCAGCCTCAAGGGAAGAGTTTGGCATCAGGCTTGTCCTGGGACTCTTGAAAAGAAAGAAGATAAGCTGAGATACCGAAGGGATGTTGTTGGAGGAGCCTCCAAGATCTTGTCTTTGCAATGCCAGTAAACTGAGAGAAAAAGAAATGCCGTGTGTCTTACTGGAACTAGATGCTTTGCAAGGAAAAGATTGCTCAGGTAAACCATGTTCTGATCCAGGCCAGGGTAAAGTCCCTGGACACAAAAAGTCATGAAAACTGTTTCCTTGTGGACTTGTGCCCAGTATTTCCCTTGTCATTCCTCATCATAGAATAACCCTCTCTCTGCTGTATGACTGCTTGCCTTGCTTGTGTCCTGTAGCCCCTTGATCAGCTCCTCTCTTCTTGCAAGATCTTCGTAAGTGATCACATATCTAAAAAAAACACCTCAGGACCTTCTGGCCAAGCACAATAGAGAGTTTCTGGGATCAGAGTGGAGCTTTTCACTTGTCAAGAGAGCGTTAGTTGGCCTCTAGCTTCTATAATCTGCCATTGGTAATTAGGGAACATAATGTCTTTGAGATTACACTGCACTGGTTGAAGATTCTTGATGGAGTCGGATGATCTACATGGAAGCATAAGCATGGTTGCAAGTATTAGGCAAACTTGGGAACTGAAAGACTAAAACGGAAAACAATGACTCTGTAAAGTGGTTTGGAACAGTTATTTGAATAAAGATACCATTTTATGTGCAGCATCCTAAATCAGAAAGAATAATACATATTCAAAAGTGTTGAGCAAATACCAGCAAAAACTAACCAAAGATGTACAGAAACTTAAGAGAATAAAAACTTGTCTTTTTTTATCTCACAGCACGTGCCAAGTGTAATTCTGTGAAGACAAAAGATCACCAGTTTAAAAAAATGCAAAATGTTTTCCATCTGACAATTAAAAATCACAGGAATATTAAAGGAGAGTCAAAAGTTGGACATCTATGTAGATATCAAAAATATAAAAAAAATACTACAAATCAGTGCTTTCAAGTGATACTACATTTCAGACTTGCTAGAGACCAAAATAAGATCAAACATGAAGATCCTTTCTAATCTATCTCATTCTTGTGAAGATCCTTTCTAATCTAGCTCATTCCTAAAGCACTCTGGGACTTTAAGACAGATTCAAACCAGTGTTTTCCATCAACCTAGACATAGTGTTAGATGTTTCTTAAATTTAATTCCCTACAGTAATTGAGAGATCATTAAGATGATATCCTTTTAGAAAGGAGGAATACAAGTATTAGGCAAACTTGGGAAATGAAAGACTAAAACAGGGAAAACAATGACTCTGTAAAGTGGTTTGGAACAGTTATTTGAATAAAGGTGCCATTTTTTTAGTGATCAGAGAAGTAAACCCAGGAGATGTTAGGGAAAAATATCATTGAGGGAGCCTAGGAAAAGGGTATGATCTGTTTAAACTCTAATCTACCACTGCTTACAAGAATGGCTTTTGCTTTAGTTGTCCAGACTTTAAAAAGAGCCTTGGAGAAGAGGAAGTATTTCAAGTGTGTGAATTAGATGGGCAAAGAACAGTGCAAAGTCTTAAAAAAACTCCTCTATGAGACAAAGTCAGTCTTTTTATTCTAGCATTTTGTAGGTCCTCTGGTGTTGTCTCAGAGGCTCTTGCTGTGGTTTCGAATCTTTTCATGGTCACCTCTGGCATATTCAGCCAGCACCTTGTTTTCACAGCACAGTTCCTGGCTGTCCTGACCCCTGTTTTCAGATGGGTTTGACTGAAGCAGCAGGAGGTGGGCAAAGTGACTTTTGGAAGGCTCTGCAGAGTGACTCAGCAGCTTGGCTCCAGTTACGTGACCCAGAATCCACTTGGCACAAAATCTGCCTCTTCTCACTGCTGGTCCACTGCTCTGCCTGCTGCGGCACAGCTTGTCCTTGCCCTCACTCACCCCGACCCTTGCTCTGGGGCTCTGCTTCATCTTCCTTTCTGTAGCCACCAAGACAGTTCTTAACTTGGCCAGGGCTTTTCCCTTTCAGCTCCTCCTGGTATCATTGATCCAGGTAAGTTCGAGCTTTGGTCCTGCCTGAAGACAATACATGGAAGGTACTTCTGCCCCACACTGCCGTGTTGCCCCTGGCTAGTCATACACTTCCCACCCCCATGCTCCTGTTCTGCATCAGCCCTTTGGAATTCTTTTCATCTCCAACCCTTGCAACTGACTGTTTCTTCCTGTCTGGATCAAAGTTGAAAGCTCCATTTGTTTAATTTGGCTTTTAATTGACCTCATCCAATGCTTGTTGATGTCTCAGCTAATCTGTGTTTCTCCTCTGCTTATCTGGTGCAATGCTTTGAAGTCCCCAAGATGATAAACTGTCCTGTAAGAGAGAATGAAAGATGAATGAGACAAAATTTCCCATCTAGCTCTCCCTCTCCAGTTAATATTTTAGTAGTCCTTCAACTCTGAGGCAAGAAGGAAAAGGAGGCTTCCAAGAAAATATAAACCAATTTATGTTCATTGTCACTTAGCTGAAAATCTTTGTTACAATCTGTGCTAAATAGTCACATCATTCATCTCTCCGTCTGTCAATAAAAGCAGGTAGCACAAACCTGCTCTCCACAGAGGTATTGCAAAATCTGCATCTCTTAGCATTTGTGAACTGTTCAGACGTCGTTGGGGGGATGGGAGAAAATATGTTGCTGCCAGTGCTGTTTGCAGTTACTAGCTTTGTCTAGGGCAGCTGGGGGTGTTAGATATGAAAACGCCACTGAAATGAGATTTGGAGATAAAAGATGGGTGAACAGGATGGAAAACACCTCAGGCTACCTCTACACATAATCAAGCTGAATCACAGGATGGGAGGGGTTAGAAGGGAACTCTGGAGATCATCTACTCCAAACCTCTTGCTTAAGCAGGTTCACCCACCGTAGATTGCATAGAATCATGTCCAGGTGGGTTTTGAACATTTCCAAAGGAGCCTCCACAGCCTTTCTGAGCAGCTTCTTCTAGTGCTCTTACCTGATGTTAGCTAAGACATACCCTGCCTTTACCTGATGTTAGCTAAGACATACCCTGCCTTTGTATGCAGAGGCCAAAATGGGTTTTGTCAGCCTCCCTTGCTTGCCAGAAGCATGAGCTAAAAAGCCAAGCCAGGTCTGGCTTCTGACCTGAATTCAGAATTTCCAGGTAAATGAATTTCTGAGGTGGTGAAGCTGGATGGGACTTGGAGTCCCACCTTAAGTGCAAGTGTCACCATCTCAAGGCATTTGGTTTGGTCTGAGGTCCAGGACTTCTACTGGAGGCAGCACAAACATAGCTGGAGAACTTGGATCTAAAAAAGACGCTCAACCACCTCAGACTGCTGCTAAAAGGAGTGTTTAGGAATCTGACATTAGCACCTGAACTCCACTGAAAGCTAACAGGATTTGGGCTCCTAAGTAATAGTATATGTTCTTGCCTTCAATGGTAAATGCTTTGAAGCTTCCAATTTTCAAAGTTAAAAATAGCAAGACAAATGAATCCTTAGTGTAATGGATACAGTCCTCATTGATTTCAGCTTTTGGGACATTATAGTTATGAAAGTGTTCTGTGCAAACTTTGCAAAGAAATAAAAGACTTTGCAGAGGCACAGCAGGGAGCATTACAAATCAAAGGATAAGTTCTGCAAAGCTGTTTGCTCATGAGTCATTGCATGAACACAGTCCAGGACTCAGAGGAAATAAAAGTGTCTTACTAAAAGCAGCATACCATTGAGTGTGTTTGTATATATGTGCAAAGCCCAGTCTTAGCTCCAGAGGCATCACAAAGACTGAAAAAGCCCATGGCAGGAATTTAACTTGGTTCTGTCAGATACAAGCCTGTTATTTTCATCCTGAGACAGTGAGCTCCACTCTTTGCTGTGCAACCCAATTCTGAGTTCAAGAGCTCAACATTTTGAGCTATTCATTGTTAATGTTATTTACTCATAAAAATCACTGTCTGAGAATGCAGAGAAATGTGTTAAAATGTGTAATGCAATGGAAGCTTTTGATCAAACTCAGATCTGTGCCAGGAAAGGAAAAGATCCCATCCCCAGGTACTCTCCAGATGTGCAGAGCCAGGCAGTTATAGATGGAGACATAAACTTTTTAACCTTTTTTTTCTTAATCTTGAAGTTCCTCATGCAAACTTTTTAATAAAATTGCAGCATAAAAATCCATTGCCAAAGGGCACAGTGAAATGTTTCAGCTGAAAAAAAATATTCTAAGAGCTGGTGAGTCACTTAATGTCCAGTTGAGGACTTAGAAAAATTCAAATAACTGTATGAAAATAGAACTGTGCTAATCGCCTTGGCAGAATTAAAATTGGGATCTCCTGAAAGAGGTCTTCTCTAAGTGGTCTCCTTTCCAAATTTATTTGCAATGTAGTTCTTGGAAGAGAAAGAGAAAAAGTAACCATTTCTGTCTCCATTCCCCCCTCATGGATACCATCTGGATTGCAGACGAGTCACCCAAATGAAAATTAAGCTTGGTAGGGAGAAAAAAGCCTCTCGTGTGTCTTTCTAAACTGATATTTTCGTTATTTGCATTTTGCACCAACTGAAACAAGACCAAATTTTCTGGTACCGAGTGTGTGTTAACATGACTTCTATTTTATTAAGAAGAAAAAAATAATCATGGCAGTCATTTAGCTGTAATGGCCAAGATATAAAATGTCAGTTTTATTTATGGCAAGTAGCTGGGTAGAAAATATGTTCTGGCATCACTTGAGATTTCAAGAACTTTGTTTTTCTTTTTCTCTTACTGCATGAAATAATGCCGCATTCTTAACAAACAAACAAAGCAAAACAAAGACAGAAACAGCTCTCCCCAGCAAGAGGGATCATGTTCTTCTCCCCAGATAACCACCTCCAGAGTGAGGGGACCTGCTAAGATGCAAGGACACAAAATCAAATTATATGCAACAGAGACTTAAACCCATGCTTTCCATCTCTGAATTTACATGGCAATCACTGGAAAAATGGGCACTCTGGAACTGCTGTTTTCGGCTCTGTTTTTGAATAAAAATTCCGTGCTTGGACATGAAAACTGTTCTTGTCCTAAAAAAAAAGTGTCACTGAAGTCAGTCCACCCTTGTCACGTGTGCAGCTGTCAATGAACCCACATTTTCCGACAACAAACACTTCCATTGGAAAATTCCTCCCCAGTTCTCAATGATGAGCTCTAATTTATTCCTTCTCCAAGTCCCCAGAGCTGCTCCCAGAGTCAGCAATACCCAGACTGTGGCCGGGAAGACGGCAGCCACTCTGGGACTTGTTCATGGCAGCAATCTGGCTTTGTCTTACTGGTTCATGAGTGTTACACTGCTCTTGCTCCCGACTTGCAGCTCTGGTGAGCATGCACAGAGGTCTTTAAATCTTTCAAACACCACCTGAATCATCCTTATAAGCAGGTCTGACCAAACTGAAGAACCTAGGATTTCTGGGGGCGTATTTTTGCATTTAGTTTCATTCTCTCTCTGCTATAATTGATTTCTCTGTGGTTTCCCTTTATTTATCTCTTTTCTCAGGGAAGCTTCCTCACGAGGCCACCGTGCCACTGACCACAGACAGCTAAAAAGCTTCCCTGGTATGGTCCTCTTATCTGGATGTGAAAAATGACATATGGCAGAGCCCTGCCTCTTCTTACACTGGTAAATTAGACAAGCCAGGTTCTGTAAGCACTTTTTTTATTTAGTGCTTCAAAGAGACACTATCTGTCCAAAAAGAGCCGAGTATGGATTTCCGAAAACAGACTGAGATCTCTCAGCCAAGCGCATACTGGAGCTCTGGTTCTTCTATCCCACGACAGCAGAATTTAAAAAAGCATGGCAGTCCCTGCTACTTTTTAGCTTCTGCTTCTACTGGCATCTCAGGATTTCCTTTTCCAGTCCAATAGAATTTTGGGACATAAGCCAGAAAATGGGTTCTCAAAATCTGGATCTGCACAGTGTGTAGCCCCAGTTAAAATCAGCTTTCCCCATTTCTGGACTGGTTATTCTGGGAGGCTAGCGAGGCTTTGTTAGCAGAAGGGTACAATGGGTCTTCTGAATGCTTTTGAGTGGGCAGGCCCTACTTCCAAAAATAGCTTGCTTTTTCTTCTGTTAATTAATGTAGTGTTAATTATTGCATTTTCCTTAGACTGAGAAACTTCATCTGCAGCATTTGCCAGACATCGTGTGCAAGGGCCAATGAACCAGGCATTTTTAGTTCCTCTAGAAATGAAGGCATTTGGATAAGAAGCTCAACATCCAGGGCAAAACCACTGGACTCTCCACAGGAGCCAGGTGCCCACCTGCTCTCAGGGGGATTATGAACTGAAGGTTGCTGAGCATTTTGTACATAGGTGTCAGTCAGTGCCATTTAGGAGAATGGCTCTGGAGGATATGTCTCTGTGAGGAGGTAGACAAGCAAGCCCCAAAGACTGACAAGCAGGAGTCTTTCTACAAACAGGGCAGAAGCCCAGCACAGCACAGAGAAAGGAGTTCTTCCACAGAGTCACTGCAGCATCAAAGCAGTTGAAATATATAAAACTCCCTGAAGAACAATGAGATTTCTAGCTTGCAAGGCCTTGGGAAATTGCAGGAGATCTTGGGAAGGGCACAGGCGACTGGGCCTTACTTTAGGGTAGAGAGATGGGCTAGGAGTTTCTTCCAGCTCCATTTGCCTAAAGTGCTTTATTGATAGAAGACTTTGCTCTACTAAATAAAAGCCTTACTTAATCCACTGTAAGATGAACGACAAATTGAAGAAAAATATAAACTGAACATTTTTTTTAACAGCAGAAGAGTTTTTCTAGGAATGGCCTTGGTTCTCAGTAGCCTGATGCACAAGTCAGGATAACATGCTGACAGATACATGGTCCTCAACACACATACAAGCTTGACACGTGATACATGAGGTCTGCTCCTCTAATGTGCTATTGGAGTTTATTTTCAATCTTTGAGAAGATTATTGGCCTAAATTAATTCATTGCTGATAATGGGACCAAAAAGAGATTGTAGCAGTGAGATATTAGAATATATGCACCGTGGAAGCCAAATTACCTCTATTGCAAAACTCAAAAAGCACAGGAAAGTGTGCTGAGAAGAAAATGTTCCTCTCCACTTCCTCTCACAAAAGCAGGAATATGTCACTCTTAAACTCATGGACCTTAACTGGCAAGGTTGTTCTCTCAGAAGCAGAGTAAAGGCATTTGTTTTAAGCCCATGCTTCAGTGATTATCCCAAAGAGAGCAATCATCTAGCAAAACAAAAAACCCCCAAATTCCCGCATTTCATCCACAGCTGATGAATGCCTAGAATATTTACAAGAACTTAATTTGTACTGCAGCCTTCATAGTTTCTTTCCTTGGTATTGCAGTCACATTTACCATGGCAAATGACTGGCATTTACCATGGCAAATGAGCAAGAGAAGAATTTGTAAGGTCATAAAAATCATGGATGCACATGTTACGCATGGGGAAAGGCTGGGGAGGAGCAAGTACATTGTCTGATGTTACCCCACCAAAACATCAAATCCCAGTTTCAAGGATTGATTCAAACTAATTAAAGGCCTATTCAGCATAACTGTGCATTAAGTGCAGAACATTAACAAATTCAGAAGCAACATATGGGAATGCATCTTGGTACAGAGGACGTATTAAGAGCTGTACTGTGCCAAAAACTACTCTAAATTATACTGTGTTGGTCTTGAGCAAGTGCTGAAGTTACTCAGTTTATGCTGCTGTCAGAATTGATCCTAATACTCAAAGTACAAAAATTAGCATTCCTTGCTGGGCACACACCTTAGAATACGTGTTAAACCAAACTGGGCTATATCTGGGTTAAAGGGTTGCTGTAGGTGTTGCAGACTCAAGCACTGTCTCTTCATTGATAAGAGAAGACATTTTCCTTGAGATGTTATTTTGCAGCTTGCAAAAGACTAGACTCATCCCTGTCCAAAGGCTGCAGCATGAGCAATGTTAAAAGAGTCTTTAAAAAAAAAAAAAGTGTAAGAAATATAATTTTGGTACCCAGAATAAGGGTCTTCTGTGTTTTTCAGCTGAAGAGCTGCCATAGTTTTAAGGCATTATTCTCCTCCACAGGTTCCTGGTTCAGCAAAATGCTTCAGCACATGGCTAATTCTAATCACTTAAGTCATCCCATTCAAGTCAGAGCTTAAATACTTTGCTGAATTGTGTTTGAAGTGGGGAATAAGAGCTTGAATTTTCAAAAGTCTCTAATTGCAATTAGCTATGCCAAGGGTAGTTTTTCATCTTCTTTCTGTATTTGGTGGACAGTTTGGATTAGAAAAGAAATGGCTGTTACTCCTGTTTTATATACAAAACTCTTCTGACTACATGATGGGAGATTGTAATGCCGAGCTTTGTTTTAGAATAGTTTTGCCCTGGAATTTATTCCAACTTTTCAAAATAGAAGCAGAAGTTATCTCAGAATCCCAATCTGTTTTATGAGAGCCTTAGGTCTTGTAATTAAGATACTGTGGCTTAACAAGTTACCCAGCATCAGCTAAGCTGAGGTAATTGTCTGGATGCAAACCTTACAATAAATGCTTAGCCTAAATGCTGAGTCAATTTATCCCTGGGCAAATGAAGAATAATGTAATTTAACACCTCAGACTAAGCTGAAATGAATCACTGTGTGTTTGCCACAGGCAAAGAGAAGAGATGTAGGGAGTTGCCCGAGCTGAGGAGAGGCATGGTAACTCTCAACTCTGGCCACTTGAGAAGTTCAGGCATTTTCACACCGATGGGAATGGAAAACAACTGGTACTTAGCAGTTCTGCCACATTATTCTACAGGTGTTTAGCCACTTACTAGTCTTAGGAGGGAGTTCGGATATAACACATTCAGCAGTGACTGAAATGGCCATTTAATGATCTGCAATAAAGCTGATGGTTCTCAGCCTGTTTCTGAAGAATATGTGTCCATCATAGAAATTGTGAAAAGTAGATCTTTCAAAAAGTTGAAAGAATCAATCTCTCCATCAGCGTGAAGCTAATGAGATGGCCAGGAAGAAAAGACAATCAAGGAAAGCTGTGGTAGAAATCTGTATGACTATCTTCGAAAGGATGAAAAGGGAATGTTTTCCCACTGTCTCATTGCATTCAAGAACTGGGGAATACCAAAAGAAGCTAAGTGGCAGAACAAAGAAGTGAAGAGAGGATGTTTTCCCATGCATTTTGCAATTCAGCTGTGGAACTTCATGCTGCAGTTTTATGTGGCTGGGAAAAGTTTATTTGGGTTCAAAAATATTTAGACAAATTCACAAGAGTAAAATATATGAAAGGTTTTAACAAAAAACCCCCCACATTTTGGCTCAGGATGGCTAGTCATTTAATTAGTCAGCCACAAATTTTTTGGTCTTGAGGTACCTGAAAGAGTCAGACAGAACCTGGATTCATGGGCAAATGACCACGTTCTGTTGATGGGGGCACAGTGCACACGAAGTGTTGGTCTATAATGGAGGATGAATGGAGAAACTCTTGCAATCCTTAAAGCTTTTGGAAGACATCAGCCTGTGTATAAAATGTCAGCCTCAGCAGAGAACAAGGGCCAAAACTGGGCCACAGAGGTGAACTCATCTGTTGCTTTAAACCAGAGGCATTTTAAGGAAGTGATTTCTTCAAAGCAAGGGTAAAACATTCTGATGTAGTGTGTGGAGGGGGGTTAATCTACTGGGAATTTGGCATGTTCAAGTGTGTACAATAATCTTTCAGGCCTCTAGGGTTTGGATTTGATGGGGGTAAGAGGCAGCTGTATGCAGATTCATGAGGAATGAGGTCAGGAACTGGTACGTAGTGGTCAGGAACTGAAAGGTATCTTGCCAGACACCTTTGCTTGGTGATTTCATTAGAGCCATTTAAGCAACCAGGGAAACTTAAGACATTTATCAAGAATCATTAGGTTTGATCTACAGACCATAATGACTGCACATAAGATACTGGAAGTAACAGGACACTTATTAAATATTCATTTATTATTCAGAAAAGCAAGAGAAGTCGTCTAGTGTGGTTCAGTAGCAGACAGAGAGAATCCTTTAAATCACTGTTTTCGTAAAGAGAAGGAACTGATTTGAAGCCCATGGAAGTCAAGGACATAACTGAGTTATGGGAATGTGCCACGTTTTTTAAGTCTATGGGAAGACACTTGGAGAACAGAGCATGACATTCAAACATGTTTTACAATGGTCAAAAGGTTAAAAGTGAGTTTAACTTGAACCTTGAAGATTTTAAAACTCTATCTCAACTGCTGATGATGGAGATGGAGACCCAGGAATTTGCAGAAGTCTTTCCCAGTTGCAGGAGCAGAGTGAAATAAATGTAATTTCCTTCCTCAATGACAGACATAAAATTTTCTGCTTATAAAGGGATATTCAATGGCTCAAGAGGGTAGTGCTCCAGATGGGGGAATAAATGGCAAAGCAGCAGTTCTGCATTTTCCAATATGAGATTGAGGGGGTAGAAAATGGACCAGACAAAATGGGAAACAGGGTTTCAGGCTGCACTGAAAAATGAGTGTATAAAGGAGGACATTGCCTTGCAAAGTGTCCAAAATTATAATCTCCAATTCAGCATTGGTGAAGTCTTAGCTGAAGTACAGCGTCCTCACATTTCAAAAAAGGGACAAAGCAACTGGTGAGATCCAGAGGAAAAAGAAGAGGCTGACCAAGTATCTAGAAAACTCTAAAGGAAAGACTGAAAACTTTAGTGTCCCACTCTCTACCTTTGTGTTTTAGAGGAATGAATGCAGAGGAAGATGCTGAAGAGCTCTTGGGTTCAAAAGAAGAGAGACTGAAGTCTTGAAAAGGCATGGGAAATGTCATTTTTGCACAGAGAAAATAGCAAGGGAAGTTCAGAACTCTCTGCCTGGTAATTTAAGATAACTCTACAGATGAAGGATTAAAATGACACACAGCTATCTGTGAACAGTGATACAGACTGAACACACACACAGGAAAGGCATAAGCACTTCAAAAACCTGTAGGGGGGGGTTGCTCACAGTGACCTTCCTTCCCAAAGACCTTCCTGTCATGGACACCTCTCTATATTACCCTTTGTAGTGGAGCAAGGGGCACTTCTGTTGTCTGAGAGGCACTTACACCATTTCTAGTCCAGAAACCATGCACATTCTGTGAGATGCCTCCAAAGATTTATGCAGCTTTCGGTCTGATGCGAGGACAAAGAAATAGAACTGCATAGTGGGAGAAAAGTCCAATTTTTTTTTCTTCCAAGTTAACATTTTAAAACTTTGTAATCAACTTTCTGCCACATCAGAGACCTTTTCAGAGTATCTGATTATTGAAACACTTTTTGATTTACCTTTGTTTGTCCCACTTCCTTATTTATGTGATTTGCTGAAGGCTTCAGAGGTGATATATCTAAACCATCCCTAGTGAAAGGTGCCTGGATATTTATAAGCCCCTTTAAATCACCTCCTATCCTTGGGTGCTATGTATTCAGCTCCATAACCCCTGCCCTGCTGCTGTGTTCTGCATCTGTAAATCTCTTGGTGTCCACAGATCATGTTTTTTACTGTTTCTTACACAGGGAGTGTTATCAACAAGACTGCTAATATGGGTTGTAGATTCTCTGATGGAAACTCCTTGAGACTGGGGATGTGAAAACACATCTAAGTGTCCTTCTCTAACTATGGGTGCTTATACTAGGATCAAAATCACTTTAGACATTCTGTGAATGTATTTAGGAGCAAAAGAGAGGTTTTTCCTAGTGAATACAGATGTAAGCCCAAATTTTAAATGTTAATATGACTCTACAGTCCAGGTGGGGATCCCCACTAGATAACATTTGTGACACGTCTACCTCTGTTTTGAAGCATCTCGGAGATGACATGCTGAACCCAGGTTCATGAAATGCTTTATGGAAGTAAGACTAACTTTATGGAAGTTAGACTTCTGTTTGTTTCTTGTTCCCACAACATCACCTGGAAAGATCAGCTGTGTCAGTACTTTCTCTCGCATGAAGATCTTTCCCTTTAGAGTTTGTATTTCTCTGGCTCCTTTGAGGACAGTACAAAAAGACTTCCCAGAGACCCAACAGTATTTTCCACTGGGTTCCTATCATGTACAATTCCCATGAACAAAACTCTGTGGTTTCTACATGTTTGGTGGAAAACCTACCTGTCCCTCCAGAGTTTGTGATTTCAGAAGAATCATTGCTAGGTCTTATTTTAATCTCGAATGAATGAATGCAGGCAGCGAGCAACACAAGCAGCATAGAGTGGTGCGCAATTTCTGGTGAAAGAAGAATTGCAGAGAAAAGCAGAGCAAAGTCGCATCTGCTTGCATCAAACTCCATGAAGCAAAGACCTTCACTTTTTCTGTTCCTTTACCAAAGAAAATGAGAATCACTCAAATTTTTCCTTAAGTCACAACTTACCTCCAGGGTATGCTAAAACTGACCTTTGGGGGTCTAGAGATGCCAAACCCTGTTTACATTGTTTTGGGGTGTTCTGATGTTAAGGTATTAGAGTAACATTCAGTTTGACCATCCCACAAACTTTCTTGCATTCAGAAAGCAAAGTAGTTGTCAAGCCTCCCATCTCTAGGGTTCCAACAGATAAAAATGAATGGTTATATCTTTCAAGAGGTTTAATAAAAATATGTTTTATTTTCCATCCTTTGAGATGCCATAGGGATAGCATCATAAAAGTTCCCACATCATTCAGTTTGTGGCTATGATGGAAAACATATTAAAATTTCTCCCCATGATGATAATATTCACTGGGCTCTCCAGCCCCCTCTCTTCCCTGCTGTCAGTCTCTGGTGATGATGCAGCAGAAACTCAGGAAAAGTATTGTGACAGCAGGTTTAATTTCAGTTGGGAACTAAGATGAGGCCAAGATCATTGAAGGTGATTTAAGGAACGTGGGGTTCAACCTGCCACAAGAGTTTCAAAATGCTCTGTTTTTCTTAATGTATGATCACACTGGTCCCTATGGATCAACACTGGATTTATGTTTGCATAAATGCTTGGCCATAAATTAGAAGATGTTTTTGAGCTGTGCTTCACTAACAGTAAGACATAGATTTTCAGTCCCTGCTGAGCCATCAACCATCCTAGGGGAGATAAGCCAAGAAGAACTTGACTCCTGGGCTCAGAAATAGTGGTGAAACATGGAGGACTGTCAACATTTCTGGAAGACTGTGATGTCTCTTTTACAGACTAGCTGTTTTCCTGTGCTAGGGCTGGGACAAAGAGTCGGAGCCATTTGGTTTCCCAGGTATCTGTTCTTGTGGTTAAGAGAAGAGCATGACTAAGAGTGGATGGTATTTGAATTTGTATGACTGGAATTGAACCTTGCTTTCACCTGTTGAGTGAGGATCTTTTCCAGAGGGCACAATTTCAGGCTTGTTGCAGGTCCTGCAGGCTAGTGTGGCAACTGCAGCTGGATGGGGGTGCTCCTTGCATCTGTCTCTCAGGCTACAGAAACTAATGCCTAACCATGCCACCCCAATCATCTATCGAGCCTCAGGCAGACCTTTGGGCTATTTGTTCAGCTGGGGCAAGTTTTTCTTCTTAATCTTTTCAGCTTGGCAGGAGCCCTGCTGAGCACACAAGGAAGCTCATCAGCTGCTGGCTCAATGTTTGGACAAGGGGATAACTCCTGCTGAGGCTGGTGAGCTCCAATCCTGTCTAATTTACATTGTTATTTATTCTGCAGGCATTCCCGTGCTTCCTGAGTACAAGCTGGCTTTTCAGCACGTTCACAGCCACACTCCCACAGTGAGCTCAGCAGTGACAGGCGACTACCCATAGAAGCAGCAGCCCCTTGCATGGTGGACAAGGGTGTTGTAAACCAGCAAGGAGGCCAACCCCTGCTGTGGAGGACTGAGGAGTCTGATTCACCAGCTTCCCTCTTCTTCAGGTTCTGGGGCCTTGTATTTTGTTCAAATTGCTGTAGTTGTCAGGTCAGTTTTCCAGGTAGGTTTCACTCCCAAGCAAACCTGGAAACTACGATGTTGTTTGCTCTCCATCCTTCATGTGGTGCCAAAGTGACTTGGTCAATGGTATGTGAGCAAAGGCACAATGCGCTGGCTAATGTGACCACTGGGTCACTCACAAGTTCAGACCTGCTTGTCCATCTGGAAAGGGCTGCACAGGGCAGGTCTATGTGCCAAAACCATGTGCAGCAGTGCAGAGCTTGGTGAGTTTACAGCAGCTGGCGCATGGCAGGAGGTCACCTGTAGGGCCTGCCTCCATGCCGGGATGCAACCAACGTCTCTAATCTTTAGCCTTGAGAAGAAATGCCTCCTCTTTAGGGCTGATGCCACATCTGAGGTCTGATTAAGATGTAAAGGATAAAAGTCATCTCTCCATGCCAGAGGTAACTATCCATAAGAAGCAAAATAGATTCTTCATGGTTTGAACTCAGGGACCCTCCATGATCTCTGCTGCCTGGGGCTCAAGGAAGAAGGAACAGAAAGGGGCAGCTGCACCATCACTCCCACTGGGGGGGTGTTTCAGCCAGATCTGTGAGGTGCTGGGATTATGAATTTGCAACCCACCAGAATTGTATGTATACTATCTGAGGTTGGACCCCTGCTGATCAGGAGAGTGAGACATGTGAATAGTGGGTCCTGGGGTGATGAAAGACTGGAATTTTGAGAGATCTTTATCTCATTATCTGTACCCAAAATGTCAATGAGCTAGTCCTCGGTTTCTCTTCTGTTTGGTGAAATGAATGTCTCCCTCCATCTCATGAGGAGAAGTGTTCTGGACATACAATCCATTTGCTGTCTCAAAGTACTCCGAACCTTTTGGTGCTCTGTGGTTATTTGAATGTCTGTTCTGACCAAGACATTCTCCTGGAGGAACAAGGAGGAAGAAAACATTACTGTAGACTCCCTCAATCTGTAAACTATATCCTGGAGAACCTGATGCCTGTGACAAAACCTCACACTTTATTGTTTCACTCTCACTGCCTCCTCTTGGTGCACCCTGCCTTGCTCCTGCAAGTCAGAAATTAACTTGGGGTGGCCACAACCTCTTGTTAGTGTGAATCCAATCAAAATGTGCTGCTCACTTTGAGGAACAATCAAGTGTGCTGGGATGGAGTCAAACCTTGACAAGGAGGAATGGCTTTGGTATCTTCTTTGACAACCAACTGCACCTTAGGGTTAGGGTTAGGGGTTAGGGTTAGGGATTAGGGTTAGGGTTAGCGTTAGGGGTAGGTCCTAAGGGGTCTGTGATGGGGAGGAAAGGAGTTCCTGGGGGCTTAGGGTTAGGTCTGAAACATTCCTAAGTCAATCAAGAAGGGGTAAATGAAATACTACTGCATGGAAATAGTCTGCTGTAAGAAAAAAACCTGAAGAGAAATGATGTCTCTTGCAACAGCAGCTGCCACTGTGATCTTTCCACTCCATGCTGATTGCCTCCTGGACTAGATCTGCCTGCCACATAGTGCTCCTGATTGGTACAAAGCTCAGACGAGGAACTGCTGCTCTCTACAGAGCATCACCTGGGCGGTGATGAAGGCAAACATAGGCCACTCTAATTTTTATAGCGCTGCTAAGCCCTTTCTTTTTCAGGGTTGGCTTTAGCTCGGAGCCCATGGCTGCCTGATGACGTGTGAATGGGATGTCAGTGAGGAACTGACCTTAGAGCTGATGACAAGTTGTACTGGCTAGAACTGGTGTGGCTGAGTGAAGGCTGAAACCACGTAGCAGAAAAACCAAGGTAGGTTTGGCGCAGGGTGCAGGAAGCAGGCACAAATATGTGGCATGGCAACTACAGATTAACATAGAAGCATTATGTCACAGGGATGATTAGGGCATGGGTGGCTCAGGAGAGAACAGCGTCTTAGGAAAAAACCCCACCAAAATCAAACAAACAAGGTATGGGACCGTGAAAACCAAGCTGAGCTGCCACATGTGCTGTCTCTGTATCACAGCCCTAATTTAAGTGAAGTTTACAGCAAGAATTATGCTTTTCTCCCTCCTCCTCCTTTTCTTGTGGAAGTACCTGTTTTCTTTTACCTGGGAACAGAGCATATCCTGTCTCTAAATCTTTATGGCTTTCCCGAAGTTTTATGTTACTTGTGTAGCTCTGGAATACCCTGACTTGGCCCTGCCTTCCCTCAGGAAATTTTCCCATGTTCAGATTTATATTCAAAGTGGCCCCAGCACTTCAGGAAGGCAAAAACTATGCAGCTTCATACATCCTTCCTGTACTATGGGCAAGGATTTTCATGTCACCTAGAGAATTCATTTATGTGATTAGATATACATACACATGGATCCTCACGGTCTTTTGCAAGCAGGCAGGTTGGACATGTTTTGCCCACAGTCCAAACTGGTTCAAAAGCCATGGAAATGCAATCACAAGGTGCTGAATAGCAACTAATATGATCTACTTCTCCAAAACTCTTATTAACTGGGCTTAACAATGCATTTAAATGACTGCATTAGATCCCACATGGAGCTGGTTTGTGCTGGGTCAATTCAGAGCACAATATTTCATGAAGACAAGCCTGACATTTCATCCCATAGGGTTCTGACTCCTTTTAATGAGGTTTATCAGATTCAGATAGAAAAAACAGAATCACAGGAACAGAAAAGTCTCCACGGACCACCAGCCTGGACTTCATAGCTGAAGAACCTTTCTGTAAGAACTAGCAAGACCCCAAAATGAAGTGAACAAGACTGATGTTGACAGTTTATTACAGTTCTTGGCTGGATTAGTGAACATACTTTTTTTTTTTGCAAGACATTGTATTTTAAGCCAAAAATGCTGTGATTTATATATAATCGTAGATTTGAACCAAGAGTTCATTGATGTGTTTTCAAAGTAAGGAAATTTCACAGAACTGTATGTTTTTGGTGCTAGAGCATGTTATAGAAAGGTGTCTGTCTCTGATGGCTACCCTGAGTCAGGGCAAGTAAAGCCAGCATTAATCTTCAGGGGTAAATCCACCCACGTTTCTCCCATTCCCTTCTCTGCTCTTATAGCAGCAGAGGCATCCCTGTGGTCTCATGATGAATGTGTTCAGGGAACTGATCTGGCTGAAAACTCATGGAAGTATAAAAGCAGTTCAGTTTCAGTTGGTTGAGTTTTCCCGTCTTAAATATCATGTGGCTGAAGCATGACTGTTTCCCTCAGTTTGTACTGGGTGATTCTGACTAGGAATCAGGCTGAAGCTTTCCCTATGGCTGCTGATGCCACATCAGCATTAGATCACAGGGAGGTGTATCCAACAACCCCTCCGACCTGGTGTACCAGGCAAAAGGAACAAGCCGGAAACTGCGATTCATGTAAGACCATCATCTGCACTGGTTTCTTAGGGGTAATCCCTTGTTCCCTACAAAGCCTCCTCACTTTGTGCAGTGATGTACAGACTCAGGTGTCCTTATGGTTGGGCCTTGAGTCCTAGAGGCTTTCTGGCCATAATAATGAAGACATGACCTAAGGAAAAGGGTTGATTGAATGTGACTGAGATAACTGACCTGGCTTCCTGCCTCTACCCTTTACCTATGTGTAAATTACAGTCACTTTTTAGAGCAGGAAGAAGAAAGGCACTACAGCCTCAAGAAGAGTATAGTTTGGTGGGAAGTGTGTTAGAACAGACCTACTTAATCTATACAGAACATTCAAGTCCCAGCATCCAGCTAGTCATGTACAGATATCTAGTTCCTTCATCTGTCAGATGCAGTGGGGAGATTGGTGATGTAGAGCACAAGAAATCAGGTTTCTGTTCTGAATCACTCTCTAAAGAAACTTCTGCTTTGGTTCCAAAGGGTGGTGGATCATTACAGATTCCTAAACTAAGCCAAATCACATCCTGTGTATTTAGGAAGGAAAGCAGACAGCTTTATTCAACGTTCCCATCTGAAACACTTTCAGTTGGCAACATTTTCCTCACATGTTGGAGAGTTCTCTTCTGAAACACCCAAAATTTTGGCAACTCATTCCAGCAGCTGGTTAGCCATTCTCAAAACCCTCCATCTAGATGTGAAGGTGGCTGAGGCCTCAGTTTTACCACAAAAGGGTTTCTGTAGGTCCCATGAAGTTCCCTGAGACTTTCTACGAGGGAAGAGTTCTGGATGTGTTTTTTCTGCCCCAGTCTCAGGAAGTCACAGTAAGAACCGTAAGGCCGGGTCCCAGCTGGCCATCCCCAGAGTAGAGAAGAAGAGAAAGCAACCATGGAGACTATGCTATCAATTTTCCTGGGACATGTTAAACACCTTGAGGGAGTACTGATGGACACCTTGAAGCTCTGCATGGAGAGGTCAAGTGCTGTCTTGGGCTGTGCTCTGTTATCCTTCTGTCACCTTCCTTTTTCTGTCCTTGTCCCCTATCTGCTGCCAAATCACTCTTTCTGTGAAAGAGTTGTTTTTATTTTCTGTTTATTTGTTTGTTTGGCCAGGCTCTGGGCTCATCTCTGTGAAATTCAGCTGGGAAAGTGAACACCACAGATGACTGTGGGGCAGCACATGAGAACAGGTGTACAGAATACCACATTACAAGACATTTCCAACACAAGTCCTGCAGGGGAAGCTCTTTGTAGAACAAAGATTCCCCTAATCTTCCCCTAATCCCCCCAACTGACCCAGAGTTTCTGACTCCTCTGACAGCCATGTCATCCTAACCTTTAACTCACAAGTCCTACAGCAAGGGACAAGGAGAATAAAAAGCTTGAGATTTAGGACACAGTTTGTAGGCTAGGGAAACCTGATTGTGGTTCTTGGCTTCTTGAAGAACTTCTTTCCTGATGATTTGTGAGTGGTTTAATTCCTTCTGTGTAGCAATGCTTATTGACACACTCCTCAGACCCAGGCCTGAGAAATGGGGGCCGTGTGGCTTTTCTTCTTTTAGAGGTCTGTCAGGTCAACGTAGATGAGAAAAGTGTTTGGAGGGTGGAAGAGGAAGAACAAAGAGCAATTCAGCTTGAAGGGATACATCCAGAATGGAAAACCTAAACCCAAAAATTCAGCTTTGGCAAAGTCATAAACAACCAAATCCAGCATGTGTTGTAATAGAAGCCTTGTGCAAGTGGCCCATGCTGCAAAGTCAATCTCTAATAAAGTCACCGAGTTTTGTGCACATCATCAACCTGATTTTTGCTGAGCCTTTCCAGTGGTGGTGTGATGCCACTACAACAAACTACAACAAACTTTGGAGAGAAAAAAGCAGATTGGATGGAAACCGCCCCCCCATCTTGAGAGTTTCAAGCCACCATGCAGAAACCTCTAGTCAAAAAGCATCTCCCAGCACAATCCACATGTGTGCTTTTGAAGTTTAAGATCTTGTTGTAAAATTCTGAGGGAATGTGAGGACCATAACATACTCGGGGTGAGAGCACAAAGTGTACTCCTGGCACCTTTCCTTTCAGGGAGGACTTTATTATGATGAGAGTACTGAAAAACAGATTACATCCCTACCTCATAGGGAAAAGCAAAATCTCTCTAAAATAATCCATGCCAGATCTGCGCAATGGGAAAAAAATCCTTCAAAAAGCCAAATCTGGCAATGGGATTTGTCTGGATGGCATGAGTACCTCACACCTGCTGGGCTCCAGGGGAAAGTCTCACTACTTCTGGCACCACCAGTATGCTTGTCCCACACCCTGTCTCTAGTTACAACTCTGCTGCAAAGCTCTGGGAGAAAAATGAGTAAAAAGGGACAGAAGTGGGCCTATCAATTACAGGAAATAAAATCCTCCTTTTCCCTTTATCTAGGTGATGTGAATCCTCTACAAACTCTATGAGCAACTATTCAAACAGGATCAGCAAGGTGTCAATAAACTGCTCTCATCATCCCTTGCATGAAGACCCATGCATCTCCTCATCCAACTCTTTCTCTTAATGCCAGGTTTGCCCTGATACTGCCATAAGATCCTAACTTCATCAGAGTCTTCTCTGAAACCATGCACCTTCCCTTCCAGAAGGCTGTTTTGGATAGGGATGCAGGCTTACAGCTGTAAGTGTTTCACTGCTTGTTTAGCCTGTCACTGACCAGGAAGAATCTGCAATGACTTTGTATGGATGAGGCTTGGCAGCAGTATGTTACCATCTGACCTGATGTTATGGTTGTTTAGTTTTTGGTGTGTTTTGCTGGTTTTTTTTTTTT
>VZDJ01000594.1:13008038-13158536 GCA_008694505.1 Cyanoderma ruficeps | reverse complement strand
TTTTTTTGTTTGTTTTGTTTTGTTTTTTTTTTTTTACTTGCTGCTCCAAGGAGATCTGGGATCTGGGACATGTTAAACATTATTTTGCTGACTTTAAATTGCTTTGCAATACTGCAGTCAGATTGGATGCCAAACTTGAGCCCGTAAACTCTATTCTTAGCTTCAAGTTTGTCAGTGCAATGGGCACTTATCATATCAAAGTATTTAAGGGTTTGTGGTGAAACTTCCTCAAAACAGTTTTTGCTCAGATGAGAATAGCCTTACTGGAAGCCTATACAGATAGGAGCTATAAAAATTTGTTTTAAAATTGAATCAGGCTGCAGGAAGAAAACAATCCTTTTTTACCATGGCAGCATAAAAGCAGGCTGGTTTTGGAACGTGGATGGGTTTCGTTTGTAGCAGACACATAACACCAGCCTGACTCCAACGTGGTCCTGAAAGTATCCATGTGTGGAAGCTCCTGTTCTGCAGGACGGTGCTGTACTCATGTAACAGAGCTGCTCCTTGTCAGCTAAACCAGCCTCACTGTTTGCCTTCCTGTCCCTTAGAGATGAACACACACCAAGTTATATTTTGAGCGCCTTTGTGGCAAGGGTCCAGTGCCTTGAGAATTATGAGAAGGGAGACTTACCCTTAGGCAGGTGTCTGGCTGGGGTCAGTGTGGGTGAAGCCAGTGTTGGACATCCCACAAGGCTCGTGTTGGATGTCTGGGAAGCAGGAGCCATGTGGGACTCTGTGTGTGAGCCATGCAGAAGGGTCAGTAACACCTGTCTGTAAAATGAGGCAGAAGTTGATTAGCTTGTACGTATACAGAGTGTTCTTCATGGAGACATTGATCTTTCAACTCCTGAAACCAGGGAGACAACTGCCTATGGAGCAGGGAGTCTGAGTGCAGATGGACACCTGGATCACCCCCAAGCAGACACCCTCTCTGCAGCACAGCAAGCACAATACAATCGTTTCTCTCAGGAGCTCAGGTCTGCTCTCCAGGAAACTGCTACCAGAAATATGATGCCACGTGAAATCCCTGAGCTGTCACCACTGCAGAGTAAAGCTGACAACTGTGTTTGAGCCTATGGATGCTTTAGATAGACACTAGAGGACCAGAGGGTTGGATGTTCTTCATCTCCAGGAATATCACTGGTAAGGTTGTTGGGGACTACATTTATTTTTGTTTGTTGGCTTGGTTCTTTATTCTCTTGTCCCCTTCTGCACTGAAACAAACAGCCTATGGAATTAGAAAACTGTGGAAGAGCAAATATTACATGACAAACCACAAGCACCATTGTGAAATCTGATGGACTCTCCTGGACTGAAAAAATCAGCAAATTTTTCATGGTAAATGTGCCGTATCTACCTGAGAATGAAGAATATAAATGAGTCTCATATGATTACAGCTGGGTGAAAAAATGAGACATACAGATGAGGAAAAAAGACATTACTGATGAAAAATTACCTATGACTGTGACAGCAATTTATTACCTACTTTAACTGGAGAAGACTTTCCAGATATCTCAACTGGACAAAAGGATACTGCCATTACTAGGTTCTTGTAGACTATATTTGAAGAAGAATTATGAACTCAAGAAAAAGATGTTGAGATCATGAGTTGCAGCCTGAAATGACATGCTAGATGTTCATTTCCCTCAGGCTTTCATGAAGATAGACAGATGATGGATTGAAGTCTGGTTCAGCTTCTCTTGATGCTGCTGGGACTGCAGATACTCATCTTGGTATCTTAGAGAGCTTTTCATTGCCCATTGGCTGGTAGGCAGCTTTCAGCTTTTCCCCTATACTGTTTTGGCTATACCTGCACTGTTTTCACACCAGGGTCCAGAGAGCAGCCAGGACAATGTCATCCCTGTCACCCACATGGCTTCCTTGTGTGCACACTGCAGGTTGTACCTATTTCTGTCTTCCAGCTGACTAAATCATCTCATCAGTAACCTTTCTGGTATACAATGGTGCATGGTCTAAAACCCACTCAGGACTTGGTTTCTTATATGAGGTGTCACTCTAGCCCTGCAGCAAGCACAATGTTTCAGGAGAGGACTCTAGCTGAAATTTTGTAGCATAGATGCAAATGCTTCTAGAGAAGCAGCAGACCCACTAGAAGGAAACACAGCGATTAGGTCTTACCCTGAAAAGACCCATGTGCAGAGCACACTGTGGCCAAACCCACATATTTGTGCTTGCAAACCATGCTTACGCAAGAATGCGCTTAAAACCTGGCCCAGGTCAAGTCTCAACTGGAAGAAATTTACTCAAATGATCCATCTGGAGATGTTCAACCACCAGACTTTGCTTCTGGAATATAAGTGTTCCTGGCTTTGGGCACTCATTCTCAGGCAAGGCTAATGGTGCACAGCTGCAATCACACCCCCATGGGAACAGAGCTCACATTTCACATCTGGACACCAGCCTGTCAGACCCACCACCTTGCAGCCTGCCACTGCTAGATACACCTTTCCCAGGTTTTCCCTCACTATTCAGTGATTTCTTGACTCACTCTCCAGCTACAGGTGACACAAAAAGATGCATTTTCACATGTTTATACAATGGTGTGTCCTTTTTCTTCCTAATGAAACCCCAACATCAGTCTTTTCTCAAAAGAAACTGAAAAATGACCATAGGAATCTTGCCTGGCTCCTGCTCTGGCAACATCATGCTTTTCTTCATTGGATTTAGGCTGGCCAAGTGGTACTTAATCAACTTCCAGGATGTATTTGTTTTATAGCATCAGGATTCATAACTGTAAAAGTGGATCCCATCATGTGTGGTGCATGATAGCCATACTTAATTTTCATAATGACACCAGATGCCTTAGAAACTGGACAGGTTTTGGAAGGGCTGAACCTTTTCTTTTCTTTAACTTCACAATTTCATCAGCATCAAACAGGCTGAAACATTCCTGGGAAGTGACCAATCAAACCACATTAATTATTAAAAAATAAAAATAGACAAAGTGTACTTTTTTTTCGTTGTGTCTACTAAACCAAGTGCTAGAAGGAATTTCCACTCCCGCAAATGAAGATTTATTCTTCGAAAAAACTTAAATAAAAAAAGTAAAAGACAAAAATAAACTCTTTTCATCTTTCCAACTTACACTGCCTTTGAATAAATTGGAAATAATTTGGTTGTTATGATTTTAGCTGGAGGTGATGATAGCTGAGAACTCTTATTTGTTTATATGGTTTCTGACTGCAGGGTCCAAAAGTCTGTATTGCAACTTTCCTATAGAAATGTGACTTTTACTTGTGAAGACAGAAGGCATAAGTAGGCTATATGGACATATCCATAATTGCTCTTTTGTACATAAGGGATTTCAAGAAGGAACTCTCATTCCTTCTCCTGTTAGAGAAGCTGCAATGATTTTCTTGGTGAAGGAAATGACCTATGAAGAATGCTGGGAAAACATTGATGGGAACACATTCAGTAGGAATGGATAGTCTCTTTTGTAGGACTATAATTATTAGAGGGATCCCCTAGCAGGGGTTATTGCATTTAGGCTCTTCAGGTTAATACATAGTCACAGGAGAGCAAAAACCAAAGAGAGAAGCAGATTTTGGTGAACAGTTACAAAAACTGTCATCATAAATTTTGGAAAATTTATTATATGACTAGTGAGGATCTGAGAATCTTTTCCCAGATTCATAGCAGAATTTCCACAGAATCTGGGAATAATCTTTATTCTTTAAACTCAGTGGCATATGGGAAAGTGAATGTTCACTGACAGGACACTGCTGCCTCTGAGGTCTTTAAATACATGCTCTTTATTAGGTACAGTCAGTCTTCCACAGCCTTGAATCCAAACCTTCCTTCAAGAAATTCAGAGAAGTTTGGATATGATGCCCTAAAGGTGTGTCCTGTATGGGCTTCCAAGAAGCTTCAGCTGATCTGAAGGTATCAGATTTTCAGATTATGGGTTTCACTTTCCATGAGTTGAAATTGCAGAGAGTTAAGATTCATGATCACACACCACAGATCAGTTGGATATGGAACAGGCAAACACCTGAGGTGAGATGTGAGTAAACCTGGGCAAATATTTTACACCCAGGAAAGTTTTCATCTGGATCACTTCCAGATACTAAACTTTAGGATACTAAATATGCTACTTTTGTCTTAATGCTCAAAATACTGTATTTTTTCTTCCCCACCACAATAACTGAATTTTAGAAGATATGTTTGCTTTCCTCCCTAAGCATAAGCCATTGGAAAACAAAGGAGGTCATTCAGTGAGCATCCCTAACAGGAAGAATCAAGAGAAAAGAGAAGATTACAGACATCAGAACTGCTCCTGACAAGTAAACATTGCAAGATTTATGGGAAGGCATCAACTGCTTTTAGACACTTCTATTCTTCCCTTATATTTTCTCTTCATTTTGCCACAGAAATCACAATCTATTTTCTCAATCCTTTACTTTTTACCTCTCTCTGAGCTGACTGCTGGAAATTTGCTTGATGAGGCACTTTCTATTATTCTATTTCTTTTTTTCCTTAATTGTCCTCATTTTAGTGTGGAATGTGCTGTAAGTTATGGTGTTTACAGCCAGTTGCTCATCTTTTCTACTGGTCCCAGGGCTGTCTGCAAGTTTTATGGGGAGGAGAAGAAAAATGCTGCTTCATTTTTCTGTCTGATCTTGGTGCAAGACAAATGTATAGCTGCCTTCCTGCTGGCAGCATTCAGATAACCCCCAGTATATGTGGAAGGGTCACCAGACTCCTATTACCAGGAATTGCAAGGCTAATTCACTGTTGTCCTTCCTAGAAATTTGGCTCCAAATGTTCCTTAAAAAAAAAAAAAGAAAAGGAGAGAGAGGGGAAAATTCACCCAAACTTTACGTTGTTAATGTTATTTGTTGTTAATTTGGCTCTGAATTTGCCAAGTCTGTGTCATGAATACTGTCCTGTTGCTTCATGTGTTCTCCAATAAAGTAGGCAGATTGAAATCTTACCCTCCCTGACCTACTTGGGAATTTCAGTCTTGTTTCAATTCCTGCTTCCTCATCAGGTTTACTAAGGGTCTTATAGCACGCTGCGACTGACCATGGACAGAGGGAAATACATTGAATAAGCAACTGTCCCAGCTATCCAAACAAGCTGCCCCTTTCCCAGCCCATGCTTTGGGTTTGTGCCCTGAGCACAGGCGCCCTCATGCTCTGTTCTGTTTGAATTTTCAGTGACCCAAAGTCTCTTCCAGTGAAAAATCAGAGAAAAACACACAGCTGGATGTAGTCATAGGCTAATTTAGAGGGTGACTGAATGAGGACATGGTGCAATGTGACATAAAGTAAATGTGTTTGCATCCCTGAAAAGTTCTTGGCTGAGTGAACTTCTCACCAGGGATGTTGGTGTTTTTGCTTAAGCCACCCTAGCAAATCCATCTTGGTCTTTTTTTGACCCATATTCCTGAAGTTTAGGACAGAGAAGGGACTTTAATCTCAGCTGCCAAGGGATAATATGAAAAGATACACCACACAGGTGTTACTCCATCAGAAAGCTGGAGTTGGACCTGATTAGGGCTACAGCATTAAAGTGCCTTAGTAAAATGACATTGTTCCACAAGCTCCTCTTCTCCATAACAAGTCAGAGTTCTGATCAAAACCGTTTAGATGTTGCTGGATATAAGGCATTGCTATCTTTTTCAAAACCAGTGAAGTATTAAATGATCAAATTTCTGGCTGATTTCCTTTACTGGGACCATTTGTAACTCTGTCACCAAAGTAGTTTCAAAGCAATGAGTTATTTCTCAATCCTGTTGACAAAGATCCACCAGTGCAAAGTAGTGAGGCTGAAGTAATACTAATTCCTCTAGATAAAAATCCAAACAACCCAAAATCAAAAACCCAAGGAGATGTCCTGCTGACTGTTCTCATCTGACTTCAAGCTATTGGCTTTGGCGAGTGAAGTGGCTTTGGCAGGCTGCTCTCCTTGGTCATCCTTAGTAAGAAGCCACTTAAATATGTATGCTTGCATTTTTGCTTCCTTACACATGCTGAGGAGAGAAATGAAGTTTCTACAACCTCATTCACCAAGCTATATCAACAACTTGCCAAAAGTTGTCATGAATTATATTGGATATATTCTTTTTGCTACTGTTACTCGCAGATTCCGGTTTTGAATGAGAAGGCTTTCAAGTTCTTTTCCTTCATCACTGTAGTTAAAAAATTAAGTTTGATTACTAGACTCCATATTACTTCTTTTCATTCATGGCATAAAAGTCATATAAATCCTTGGCATTAATTTTTTTGGCTACATAGACATTGAGACCAAGTTTGCTATCAGAAATATATTCCCCAAATGCTTTTTTGTGCATCAGTCCTGGAGAAATAAATGCAATTTAGGAATGAGATTCAAGTCATAAACCCAACAATCTTGAACAAGTCTAAGGATTTAGATGATCTTTGTCTAAATTCACTCATCATTTCTTAGTTCCTTATCTTGGGTTTCCTCAGACTTTTGTTACGTTATTTGTTTAGGTCTGGGCCAGTTGAAGAGTGTGACAGTAGAGCCTTTCTAAATCTCTCAGAGAGTGGCATTGTTTAAGCTGTCCAACAAGAAAAGACATAAAAATCAAACATGTAAGCACAGCCCATGAGATAGACACTAGCAGCACACAAAAGTCACAGACCAGGGAAAAACAGCTGGCAGACAGGCAGGACTGTTGGCTGCGAGGTTTTCAATAGAAAACGTTTCTGTTCCAACTTTCTCACCACACACCATTTTACAAGAAAGCATCATTATAAAATGAATCAAATCCAAACATTCAATGAAGGTGGGTTTCACAGCTTGATGGTGAAATTTCTGATCAAATGTAGTTTGTTTCAGTTCAGAATAGCTGCTAATATAAGGGATATATGTCTTAGAATATGTATGACCTGCTCTCAACTACGAGGATGATGTTTTGGGGTCTCATTCATAAGCATAAAAAGTTGAAAGATTGTCTTAAGGCTTGTGTCGACTTCATGTGAGCAATGCCTCCTTCCCCAACTGATCTCTGCTGCTTTAGTCAGCTGACTCTTTTCCAGAGAGATAGTTTTTGTTTATTTGTTCAGGGAGAGGAAGGGAAGAGAGAGCAAAAACCCCAAAAATCCCAGCTAAATGAACCAAAACCACTACAGAAGAGTTTGGGTTTATCCTGTGGTGGACATGAAAAATTCTGAAGTCTCAGAGAGCTTCACAGGATGAGAAAGCCATTATCTGCACAGATTTATTAGCAAAGAAACATTTAAGAAAAAAAAACAAAAGGAATCTGAATTAGCTTTTTTCCAAGCAGATTATTTAACTCAAAATAACTTGGACAAGTTCATTTGTCCCTAAAATCTTTGAAATTCTATCTTGAATGCACTTCTTTTCCTAAGGTTTAAGTCATCAACTTTGCTCCCAGAGTGAATTAAGGTAAATCAGGCTGAAGCCACATTCATACCAAATGAGATAGTCTAACCAGAGGTCGAGTTTAGTTTAAACATCAGCTTTATATGCAGCCCCGCAGTTAACTGCATTGAACAGTGCTGCACACCCCTGTGTAGGCAAAGCTGTGACAGGAGCATCTGACAGTCTATTGAAGTCCAAAAGCATCCTTTGCTGCTAACACCCTGTGAGGAATGTGCTCTGGAGCCAATACTAGTAAATTTTCAAGTAGTCATCCAGATCACTTCAGATTCTTTTCGAAGCCACTGCTCTTCTGTAAAGGGAAGATGGTGATAACACTTTTTGCTTTACTCACCCTTTCCGATGACTCCTTGGTCACTCTTTGGCATGCCATCAGACCTGCTTTAGCTTTACTCACTTTTTCTTTAGGATATATATGCCTTGCCAGATTTATTTAGGGTATCTATTTCAGATATATATTCTAGAGAAAAGATTCATGAACATGAACACTGATATAGTCAATCAAAGATTTGACATGTTCAGTAAGAGCTTGAGCATCTGGGATTGCAACAGTTAATTCTAAACAAAAAATTAAATACATCCTACAACTGTAGGATACAAGCTAATCTAACTATCAAAAGTTTTCACATAACCTGTGACTTTTGTCATGGGGTTTCTTGCACTTATCCTAGAGCAGCTGCCACTGGTTAGCATAATCAGACAGAGCAGTCCTCAGTATCAGCAGCTTTTTGTTGTGGGTGAGTGGCCTGTCTTGTTTCATGTTCAATGCTAACACAATAATTATGTGCACCAGCACTTTATGTGGCAAATCTTGGAGGAATGGCCTGTTTGCAAAGGCACATGAATGAATTTGAGCAGTCCCTGATGGGTCTGATCACAGGCTCAGACATGCCTCCCTTACACTGCCAAGTCCAAAGGCAATCAACACAGTGTCCTGGTTTGCTAGCACAAGGGAACAAACTTCCCACTTTTTATTCATAGACTCTTTTTTTATATTGCCCCAGCAACATGCTCTGATCCCCTGATTTACCCTCCTCTTATTTAAAAGCACCAAGTTTGGTCAGATAAAAGCCTTTGGGCCTCCAGTATCACATCCAAACCTTGTTTAACAGGCACTTGACACCTGACTGTATTAGCAGAATCTTTTGAAAGAGATGTGTATTTCTCATGTCTTGGTTACTGTACAACAGTCAGCATATTTTCATTGCTTTTCAGTTTTTCCCAGGTGTAATGCACTTCCTGCTGACAGGGCAGATAGTAAGGGTCAACTCCTGGTCTTTTGCTGGGGTTGGATGTGGGATATCCAGACAAGATGTTGATAATCTTAAGAATTCAGACCTTCGTTGGCTGTCCAGGGAATGGCCGTGGTGTGTACAGAACCTCAGCCTGAACTGTAGGAAGAGAAATATCATTCACAGGTCCCAGCTGCAGCACTATGATCCTTTTCTCTTTCCTAGGAAATTTACACACATGATCCAGGCAGGGTTAAATAAAAAGGGGATTGCTCTGCCGTAAAGAAGAAACTTATTAGATGGAATTGTCTACTTTGCTAAACTATATCAGATAAAGGAGGGATAGAATTAAGAAAGACTACTATTTCAAAATATAGAACAAAAGGAGGAAATTCTCTTCTGCCTAAGCCTGCAGACTGTTTCCCTGTTTGGACTGTAGGTCCCTTGGCTCTCAGAGGTAAATCCAAGCATCACAACTAGAGCTGAGAAAAAATTATGAATCTCCATCCCAAGGGAAAATCTGACATTTGAAAATTTGTTTTAGGTTCCAAACATGAGGTTAAAGAAAAAAAAAGCAAAAAAATTCCAGAATTTCTAATCTGCAGAAAATGTCAAATGTGTTTTTTATTAGTAGCAAATGTCAAAACATCTTGTTTTGACATTTAAAAGGTAAATAATGGAAGCACTTCATATCTGAGACAGCCTGCAGAGGATCCCTTCCTCTGAGGTAATTTTAGCACTTAGTTTCAGCTTCATCATTATGTTGCCTCCTGGGAATTGTTGTCCAAGCCTGTGTTGTCTTCTATAAGCTAGAAATCAGATTGACTACATCTCCCATTAAACTACCCAAACAGAAGGGGCATCAAGTGTCAAAAAAAGTTCCAACATTTGTTTGCCTTGGGGGATATGTAGTTTTCTAGGAAATCTGCAGTCCTAAGAAGGAGAATGGGCGCCTGACCTTTGCCAAGTACCGTAAAGATACACATCATGATACAGATTTATAAATAAAGCACTTTGAGATCTTGTAAGGAAAAACACATTTGGGCTGGAGTTTAGGAAACTGAAATCCAATCAGATTTTCTCCCTACCTCTAAAATGACATTTTTCTGCAGAAAGTTTTGATATTCCTGTATAGCAGTGAAAATCTTACCCCAGTACAGGTAAGCTTTTGTTGTGCAGCATGTCACACCTTGTGCTAATAAAGCAGGGCTACTGTTCAGCTGCTTCTGGTTATCCACTACATAAACTGGGGGAGGGAGAGGGGAAGTGAAGAAGACCTCTTGAGTTCATTCCTTAAGTCACCACTGTGATTTCTGTGGCACTGAAACAGTGACATGAAGGAACCTGCAGTCACATACTAAACCTTGTCCCCTCTATTGGCCTTCAGCAGAGCTTGCTGCTTTTCTAGGAATTGCTCTAATACCTCCATAGTCCTGGGAGTCCAGGATTGATACAGCTCAACTCTTCAGAGATTACGAGTTCTCCTCTAGCTTTTCCAGTGCCCATTTGAGGAGAGAGTCTTCGTGTCTCACACATCTTCACTTTCTAACCCCTCTTGGTGTCTCATTGCCTCTCGTGTCTGGCTGACGTGCAGTTTTACTGTGTGGCCTAAAGCCCTGGGACAGTGATGTCTGGACTTCAGGTCTTTCCCCTATGCAGGAACACATCTGCAGCTCCACACCGGACCGCTTGCTTTCCATAAATATGGGTGGTGGCTCTTTCTGCTCTCCAGGACTGGATTACATGCTCAAGGCATGGAGAAGGCAGTTTTCTGTCCCAGCACATGTGGATCTCACAGCACTGCTCAAGGGTCAGAAGAACACGTAGATAGAAACCACAAACCACAAAGGCTGCCTTAACCAAGGCAAGGTTAAGAATCTCCTGAATTTTAGTGTTCACCTGGTAGTAGTCTTTGTGCTGCTATTAATACTGTGTTCTCTGAGGCTTCTTCTCACCCAGGAACACAAATGCAGTTTATAAAAGGTAGAGAAACCAAGGTCTGTAGAGGGAGAAAGTGACTTACCAGAGGGAGTGACCCAGTTCAACAACTTAGTGACAGGGCACAGAGCCTGGAAAGCTGGAAGAGGGAGTCCCAAAATATTATGCCACATTTACACATCTGTTTTCATGGTGTGAAAGATTAGAGGAGAGAATGCAAATTCCTTGTCTGCAGAAAAAAACAGGGACTAGGCCATTTCCTCCTTTGAGTAAAGTTAACCGTGAAGGAAACAAATCAATGGATATAAAAATTAATTCAGAAAAATAAATTATTCCTTGATGGATTTGGGTAACATGAAAAGTGTGGGAGAAAGGCTTTTTTAGAGCTTGTCTGTTTTAGCTGGCACGAGCTACTCACTAGTGAGCTGTAGGATTGATTTGTGCATTAATGACTGTAGAACCACCACCAGGAGGATGAGCCTTCATCCTGTGTGGATATAAATGGGATGAATTAATGAAAAGGCTGAAGGTTTCAGCCCAGTTCCCCATGTCTCCATCTCTATTCTGGGGAGAGAAACTTCATTCTCAGAGGGTGCCAAAACCGAAGTAACACAGAGCAACGTGAGCTAGGTAGAAAATGTAGGTGGGTAAAGAAAGGACATGCCTTGGGCAGAGATGGATTCACCCGTGGTCTCAGCTGTACTGCAGATGACTGTTCCACTAACACATGACACAGAGTTGTAGTTGGATAAATCTGAATAAATTTGGCTTGTAACTTGGAGCTCATTCTTTTTGGGGCTGGAGGGGATGGGAGCATTGCAATTGTTCACATCACTTCTCTGGAAGAAGAAGGAACCTTCCCCTGTTCCTCAAGCAGTGCCTGAGAACCTCTGCTGACCTGCTCCAGCTGACCTCCAGCAGGATGACGGGCCCACAGAGGCCTGGTGGGCACTGACGGCTCCGAGCCCTTGTCCTGCAGAGCGAGTGTCCCCGGCCTTGCTGGCGGGACAGCAGGGCAATAAACATCTCAGAGATGCTGCCGAGCAGGTCCGTGTTTCCTGCACGCAAGCTGCACATTGTAAAATCTGGGGCTCAGGTTCTCTTTCCTGTTTGCACTGGAGCAGACCGCAGAAATTGCACAATCCTCCAGGCCAGGCCCAAGGTGGGCTGTGGGATGATAGGTTCCAAGGCAATATTTCACACTTGCTGAAAAAGTGATACAACCCAGGGGAGGGGGCTGTAATTAGGGGGAGCAGTGACAACTTACAGACAAGGTGATTCCATAAGTAGAGGAAGAAACAAAAGCTCATTCCAAAGACTCTCACTTGTGTGGATTCTCTAGTGTTCAATAAAAGGTGTGATCCCTGAGTAAGAAACTCTTTCTCCTTTCTCCACTTGCTTATTTTGATGAAATATGATAGTCATGATATTTTTAGGCATTCTTTCCTGCCTGTCAGGTTACAAAGCTGTTAGCTGGAAGTTGTACAGGCTGACACGTAAACAAGATGATCACATTAAACTCTGTTTCCCAGGAAAAGCGCTCTAGAGTAAAAGTTTTTGATTTGGTGAAGACATCTGTGGAGATGGTGGGGAGGAAGGTAGCAGCTTTCAGATCAATAACAGTAAGGGCTTTGAAGAGAAAATAAAATTTCTTTTTTCTGTCTGTAAATATCTTCTGAAGGCAGTTTTTCTTCCTTTAAAAAATGCTTTTAAAAATGCCATACTGGAAAAGAAGAAAGCAAAGCAGATAAAATCAGCAAAACACTCATCAAAATGTGTGGTTATACATTTCTCAGCAGATACATGTAGATAGAAAGATAGAAAGATGATAGATAGATAGATAGATAGATAGATAGATAGATAGATAGATAGACAGATAGAAATATGTAAGTATTTGATTCATGCTAACAGACAACTGTTCTGTGGGACTAATGGTGTCATTTACCTAGCATGAAACTTGAGAACTACAAACCCAGCAGTTTATTCCTGGACACAGGAGAGATAAAATTTTAACATAGAGAGAGAAAGGATGAAAGTTATGCCAATAACTGGAACCTGCTTGGGCAAACAGCAGATTAACTCTTGTAGAGGTGGAGAGAGTCGACAGCTCTTGGTCAGATGACATTTTTCCATCTAATCAAGAGTGACCCCCATGATCTATGAGGAGATGACTCTGTTCGTGTCCAGACCTTTTGGTGTGGATCAGGAACAGACTACTAGTGAAACAACAAGACTCATACTCTATTATTCTTAGCTAAGGTGTCACAGCCATCACTGAATACTGTGGCAAAATGGTTGAAGCTACCTTGATCTTGAAATGTCACTGTTTTTTCCATTCCTCTCACTCTAGAAAGGGCAGATATCCACAAATCTGCTTGAGGATGAGGTAGCAGAATGACTTTACAAGTTCTGTTTTATTACCATCTTTGCCTCTGACTCCGTGGCCTGCAATACTACTGTGTGTCCATACACATGTTCATCCATCCCTCTCTGCAGCTCTAACTCCACTTGGCAGATGCGGAGGACCAGAAAGAAAATCAAGGTCTCTTCCAAGACAAAGAACATGTGCTCCTCCCAGCCTTGGGGACTTATTTCTGTTGCTTCCCCTTGTGGAAGTCTCCCCTGTCTGTTTTGTAGGGACGGTGTGCCATTCCATGCACAGGGACTGCAGGGTCTGCAGACCCAGAAGAGAAGCCATGGGTCACCTTGGAGCAAGGCTTTTTGCATGCCTTCCTTTAAACATTTAGCATTCAGCAATGTCAAGCCAGAATTGGACACATGAAGGTGGCAACCGGACTGATCTTGCACCAATCTCAAGTTTAGTTTCAAAAGATTTTTGTACCATGAATGAATGGACCTCAGAAAATGTATAGAGTTTTTGACCAAGGCTTGAATGCAACTTCAGTTCTAGGCAAAAGGTTTCCTCTTGTCACCTTTGCATGCAAAAAGAACAACTACTGCAATTCATTTTTATTTTGAAAAGTCTGTGTTAGGCAATGTAACAACAAGAAGTGACTCTATCTCTCCATTCCAAAAGTGAACCTAAGAGCAAGCAAAAACAGTCTCGGCAAGAAACCATGGTGGAAAGGAATATCTTACCAACCAGATTGCAGGAGCCTGAGAATAAAATGGCTGCCATAGAGGTGAACAAGTCAAACCTTCAAAAAAAGGAGATTATGGATGACCTACACAAGAACCAGTGTTTCTAGTATCAGACTGAAAATTGGAAAGCTTTTTGACAGGGTCAATTAAAGCTTCCTCTGGAGAGGCGGATATAGAAAAGAAAAGCTGACACCTTATGCAGCTTCTCCTCTTGAAGGGGAGAGCTTCCTGATGACTAATGCAACACGTATGAAAAACACACTTATGTAGTATCTCTCAAAAAATGTCGCATTTATTTCCTTTTCCCCATCCATAAAGCCCAGCTATTTTGCACTGCATATTTGCTTTCAAGGGTGCATTGCTAGAAATAAGTAACAAATTTGTAATAGACAAGCAAATACCCTGGCTCCACATCTCCTTTCCAAGATTCAGTGTGAACAAAAAACAGATGTGATCCCAACAAAGAGGCATCTTCTGTTGTGCCAGATGGGACTCCTGCATCCCTTTCCCATTGGCTAAATATAATTGGGGAAAAACAATAGTACACAGAGCACTGAGGTTGAATGATATGAGGCAGGATTTTTTTCTTTATCCTAGAACGTAATGACAGATCTCTGAATGGCCATTAAGTGCGAAATAAAAGTGTAAATTTCACTCTTTTCCCCCTATCTGATTCTTCTGCCTGGTTGGGCATTATGGACTGCAAAGTTTTTCTCAACTTTGGTTTTGTTTATAATTGCAATTTCATCCCCCTTTCAACATTAACTGCTGTTGTGGGGCCTTTGTTACTGCTGTATTACAGACAACAGCAGCAGCAGTAATAATTTTAAAATAGAGCAGGAAATTTAACAACTGCACAAAACTCCTTACACTGGAGAGTCATTGTTTATACTCCTTCATATATGCTAGCAATAATTATACTAAAGTCTGTTAGGAAAAAGGGTCCATTTTGCATCAGAGGAGAAAGTGTAACTTTTTTTTTTCCTTTCTAGACTGAATACAAAGACTGTTTCATCAAATGTGGCTTTTTGGTAAAAAAATGGAACAAAAAGTCTATCCATAAAAATTCCCGTTTTAAAAAAAGTCTTTTCCATCCAAAAATCCAAACAGCTGAATAGAAAATGTGGACCTCTTCTTTAAAATGGGAGAAAACGTCCACATTGACCTTAGTTTTCTCACTGTTATACAGAGCTGCTGGTTGGGAGACACCCCACAGACACACCATATACTTCAACCTGCCAGGCTCATCTCTCTCTAGTCTGGTCTTACTGATGAAATTATAGGTTTATTGTGAATATATACCAGTCTTTGTGAGCATGTGCCCATAAATAACAGTGAAGCAGTGGGAGGTCTCTAGCTTGAGCGATACAATGCTCAAATACTGACAAGAGGCTCACAGGCCCAAACTGATCTTTAATGTTCCTTCTCAGTCTAAGGAAGCTTTTCACTGTCAGGTTGACTGAACATTTTTCAGTATTTCAGATGGAACTTCATGGGATAGGTTCTTCTCCTCTCATTTCACAGGCAAGTTTCACCCTTTTGCAAGTCACGAGACAGAATTTTTTTTTTGCATGAATTGAGTGGAAGTCTTCACCCAACATAGCAACCTCTCCTTTAAACCCGAAATGGCTGCCACAGCAATCGTGCAATTAGGTTCTACTTTGGGTGGAATGATTCATGCTTCAATAAATTCAATTTCAACAAGACATAATTATGGTGAGTCACATAATCACAGATTAATCACAGCACCTCCCGTTTAGCAGTCAAAACAGTGAAGGATTCCAAATGCGATGCATATGATGCTTCTCCTCAGCTTTTGTTTCACTTCATTACATCTCTGCTTTATCAGTTGATCCTATACAAGCTCTAGGAGAAAGCTTCTGGGGTTGCACAGAGATCTGTAAGGCAGGGTGGTGGCCAATTTATTTTTTTTCCCCTTTTTTGCCTTTTTCCATGTGCTGAATGAATCTGAAAGAAAATAAATGTTGAAAACACCAAGATTTCAGTAAGAAACTGATGGTCTCTTATTTGCTACAGAGGTGCCCTTGACACAGTGAATTGCTAGTGGGATTGAAAATATCCAGTGTCTTCTGTACCTGAGAGCACACAAAAGAATATTGTGAATTCTTCTGTTGAGTTAGTTCTTCAGAGATGCAGGGAGTGAGACACTTCTTCATGCTAATGTCTGGGCTTTCTGTTCCTATCGGCCATATACTTGAAAACAACTCTTAGGGATTCCCTCCTGCTCACTGCTGATCTTCAGCATCTTGTGTCTGTGCTGGCTCCCAACACCGCTGACGTATGGAGCTGTGTCTCCTCCTCTCTCCTTACTCCATTTTTACTATTACTTAATGTGGAGACTGAGAAGGGGTCAGTCACTCAGCAGAAGTTGTGCTCAGCTTGTCTTCTTTGAACATCACTCTCAGCCTCATGTACACTTGCCACAAATCAGTGAGAGGGAAATTCTTTCTTTGTGATCAGACAATTTGCGGCTGCCTTTTACCAGATCTTGGGTAGGAATATATGCAATGGTTTTTCCAAATATTATAACCAAACTTATTCTGTGAGACCAGTTTATTTTGAATTGCAGTAGGACCGTTTTATGGAATTGTTTTGCTTTCAAAGCTTTCCTTCTCCAAAGTGGTTAAAAGGGGGGCTATTTTATTTTCCTTTTTATTGCTTTTATTTTTAAGGTGAGGGTGGTGGTGAGAGAGAAAAACAGGAGGATGTGGGTTTTGACAAGAAGTGAGAGGGAAGGTTGTTCTTTGAGATTTTGTTTTACTCTACCACTAATCAGTGTAACACTTGGCAAGCTGAAATTTACTTCTCTGTGCATCTTGTGAGTTTTCCCTAGAATTCAGTTTGGCTTTAAAAGTTGGCTAAAGTTTCTATGGAGTAGGTAGGGTGTTGAAGGAGATGCCAGTAAATTAACATTGTCAGCAAACTCATAAAACCTTTAAAAGAAAAGCCTTTGAGGGTAAAGAAAAGGGTTTTTTATCTTTTCTTCTCTCTCTTTCCCTTGCTCCCCTCTTTCCATTTTTCTGTTTTTCTTTCTTTATTTCTTTTCCAGAAAAGATTACAAATTTTTTTCCCCTATGCACAACAGGATGACAAACACTAGGGAAAACCATTTCTGGAAAATTAATAATGTTCTGGCAAACAGCTGGTGAAGGGGAATTGACATGAATTGTGGGACTGGGTGATGCAGAGACGAGCAAGGGGAAGCCCAAGCGATACATATTTGTCTTGTACACTCCAAGAAGTACATGAATGAGTATGCATGTGGAGCAGGGTGGAGAACAAAATATAGCAACCTTGCAAAGGAACTGATCAGTATGTGGGCTCTGAGTGGGGCCTTGGCATCCCTTCAACCACCCAGCAGGCAAAGATCTACTGGCATTATGTATGGTCTGTGTCCCTCCTGGATTTGCCCAGCCCCATAGCCCCGGATGGCCTGGCTCCCTGGCATGACTTCAGGGAAGCCAGCAGTTTACAGGCGTCTCTGGAGCCATGGCTGTGTGACTTTCAGAAATAGTCTGCATGGTGGTCATGGAGGTGCCATTGGGTACCTCCATACCTGGGATTTCTAAGTCAAATGGGAAGAAACCAGAGGAAGTTTCCAACTGACTGTTTATACTCTCCCACCAGCAAGCGCAGGGTGTGGTTTAGAGTGGAGAATGTTGCTCAGGACGAGTGCAAGCCCAAAAAGCCACATTTATTCCATGGCTCAAGCCTGTATCCACAGTCCCGGGAGATTATATTACTCACAGAAAAAACTTATTAAAATCTCCCATGCATCATAAGATATGCCACCCAACAGGAGGTGGTGATTCTGTTTCAGTTTTAGCAGCATCTGAGTTGCAGAGAAGAGGCATCCCGAAATGACCGGATTGCGACGCTCCCAGAAGGACATTCTGATTTTCTACTGTTTACAGGGTACAACAAGAGACCTCCAGGGAGAGGTCTGCAGCCTCAGTAATTCCGTGGGCACATCCTTCTCAACAAGCACAGTCTAAACCAAAATTAATGCCGTGGTGCCTTTGGAGGTACTGTGCAACTAAGAGGTCTGATGGCCCTTGAAAGAAAAGACACTTCAAACCAGATCTGCAACGTCATTCCAAACTAAGCTGTGTGCATTCCATCATAAGCAATACCGTGTGCCCTTTGAGCCCTCTGCTGTACTCAATTGATGGATTATACCCCATTATTTCTTCCCAAATTATTTCCTGGGTTTGTTGCACACTGCAAACACGTTGTATTCGACCTCCAACACGGCCATCTCCTAGCTAGGATAGGAATAGTGATCCAGACAACCCTGTTCATCATTGTATCTATTTCCACTGATGTCAGATCAATTTGGCTCAATTTTGCCTGATAGGACTTTTGGCCTGTAAATTTTTTGTGTCGACTTCCAAGTCACAGGTTCATAAGAACCATTCCCAGTACCACTGAAAGTGTGCTGGGGGTGGTACAGAGTCAAAGAACCAGCTCCACAGCCCAGTATAAAAAAACAAGAGCAGACCTGGAAAAATATTACAAAACTCTTCCACTGGCACCAGCAGGTCAGTGTCATTACAGGCGGCGGTGTTGTTCTCAGATACTGTTTCATTGGCTTCCTTGTCCTTTTTCCTCTCCCTCTTCTGAAGCACATTTTCTTTCCCTTGTATTGCATGGTAGGGTTGTATCCCTGGAGATTCACAATGATGAGGAGGAGTAGGCAGAGATCAAAAGCACTTCTAGCTTTGAAAAGATTATTCCTGGCTGTGAACCAAGTACGGCGAGCTCCAATCCATCCATCTTATTCAAACCGTGTTTCAAAACTGGTCACCCAACCCTTTTGGATTCTACTTTCTTTTCAACTTTATATGGCACACAGAATTTTTTGATTTTACCTTTTAAAACATGGCACTGAATTATTTCCTTGCACAACTGACTGCTCATATTTTTCAAACCTGACGCTACAGGCTTCTGTGGTGTTTTCAGTCCTGTTCAATGTCTTTCAGGGCCAAAAACTCATAGTTTTTTCATAAAACAACTGCACGGATTTTACCTTGGCTGATTGACCTTTCCAGAGAAATAAAGCAAAAAAAAGTTTCACTGTGTTACTTTGGAACATTTTCCTCTGGCCATCTAAAGTACCAAGCCAACAACAAAAGAGTTGATAATGGCAAGAAGTTTGCAAAAAAATGCATATGTTCTTTTTAGGAGAACGTCAAGATCTAACACATTTGGCTGAAAGAGAATATAATTTTAACAGCTGGGTGAAGATACTAGTGTTAATAGCAAAAGATGCAAGCATTGAATGTCCTTCTAGTATGTATAAAAAATACTGTATTTTCAAACAACTTTGACATTAGCAGGATGCATATTGTACTGGAAGAGATCAGCACACTTCATCTGGGTGGACAGATCTTGTCTGTGTCTGAATCACAAGCTCAGACATTCATGAAAAGATTCCAGTGTTTGGAAGTATGGTCACTGGCTGTAAGTGATGAGAGTTTCTGAAATCACAACTTGGATTTTTGTGTTTGATTTGATTCTTACCCCCAGATGTCCTGAAGTCTACTTGTCCATATCTGGCTGCTGTGGATAATTAAAATAAAGAGATTTGACTGGTTAGTTTTATCTGTGTATCACAGTGCTTTTATAAACAAGTGCTAAAGGAAGATGTGTCTTAGTGTCATATCTCCAACATAAAATAGCAAAATGCATCCTGCAAGCTATTCCAGACAGACAGGTCACAGTCTGACCATGCACTGGTGTATTTGGAAAATGAATGATTATCCAACATTGCCTAGTTTTTGGAAAACAGCCAGAAAAAACTAAATTGCTCAAGAAAACAACTCCTCTCTCAAATTCAAAATGTTCTGAATGGATTAGGAAGGAACAACATCAGTGAAATCAGTAATTTTATTTTTCTCATATGACTTGGAAATGAGTAGGTCATGAATAACACTTTGAGGATATTAAAGATGAGGTACACATATCTTGGTATGAGAATTCAAGAAACTCTAGAGAATGCAAAGAAAATTTTCAGTGGTAAAGATAAGTCCATCTAATGTGGGTTTTCCAAAAATATTAATGTATTGGAAAAAAGGGGTGTCTGTGCATATGGGCCAAGCCAACAGGGTGATTTTAATGCAAGAGTATCAAGAAGGCCATTCACTGTCTACACAGCTTTCCCTTCATGAGATAAATCCAAGATGTCATATTCCTCCATTGCAGGAAGTTACTGTCAGGATATACATACAAACATTTGGCAAGGAAAAAAGACAGACAAATGAATATTGTCGAGAAAGATGCCACTGAAATTGCCAATTATTTGGTATTGGTTTTCATCAGCCCAAAGAAGACAAAACAGAAAAAACAGTAATTTCTATGAGAGATTGGCCTTACTAGCATCAGATAAAAACTACTGTCATTAAAGGTTCAGTTTGGCTTGATTTATGTTTGCAGTCCAAAGCTCTAGTGGCCACATGAATTCTGTTACAGGAGAACCTGGCTTGATGTCTTTTCAGACTTTTTTCACCTAGAAAGAAGTAAAAAGAACACATAAGTAAGTATTAGTTTTACTAGATAACTTTGCAAGGTTTGTCACAGGCTGCTACCAGTGATCCAATCAATGTAGTGGCAGCCAAACTTTCAATGAATGCCTTTTAAAGCATTTTTCCTCAAGAGGATTATCTGCAATAGACAGAAGACAAATACAATTTGTTTGAAATGTTACTGTACTATGAAACATCTCGCATAGCCGTGGTCAGTACCAGGCAGTTCTTAGTTCTAAAGCATCTGAATCTAAGCCAGATCATTGGAGTTATCTGATCTGTCTGGTTCATGAATCCTAGGTGCAGTTTTTCTCTTGGTCAACACCTAATAAAATCCATTAACAATGTTCAATGAAATTGTGCTTTCTAGAGAGATGCTCAGGTCTTATTTGGAGAAGACAAGGCATGGGAACACGAGAACAAGAGAATAAGGCATGTTCTTTGTTTCTACAAGCAGATTACTCTAATTAGCTGATTCTTATCCCTTCCCAGTTAAATAATGTGCCAAGTTTTAAGTTAACTCCAAGCTACTGGTTCTTGTTCTGCATTTCTCTGCTGAATTAAGGACGTTTTTAGCAACTGCTATTTTTTCCTTGGGAAGGTAATTATAGAGTGATCAAGTCACCTCTTGTCTCCCCAGTTGCTTTTGTGATTAGTTAAACAGATTGACTTCTTTAATTCTCTGATGGTGAGGGGATATCTACAGACTCAAAACAGCCATGTGGTTCTGTTACACTAAATATTGTGGTTTTGTATCCTTTTTTAGGTGTGGATTCAGAACAGGATGCAACCAGCTGGCACCAATAAATGTCATCTGCAGAGGTAATAATGTCATCTGTTAGGTTATTATTTCTCTTTCAACATATCCTATGAATTCATCAGCCCTGTTTAGCATGTACTCATAACCAAAATGAGCAATCTTTTTGCTAAACTCTATCTTAAGGCATCTGTGGTGAGGACCTGTCTTTCTGTAGGTATGATGAACTGCCTTTCTCTTAGAAAATTTTACTGAAATAATTCATTTAAATTTATCCGTTGAATGCTTTGATTGTACGTCATTGCTCCAGCAGTGCTTGTTTCACAGACTAACTTTTATGAGCAGGGATTTTGAACCCATTACTAAATCCATGAGAAAAGTGCAGATCAAAAATGAGCCTCAACCTAGAACAGCAGCACTAGAAGTACTAAACACTAAAAAAGAATCATTCAGGCTTTTCCCCTTGTTGAAATTTTGAGATCTGTCCATCTGTTTTGAATTCATTCCTTCTTCATATAATGTTCAGTGATCATTTGCTTTAAACCAAAATATGGTGCCCTAGCAATTCAGTGAAACTAATGATAGTAGGCCATACATACAACATTTCTAATGAGGTCTCTATTAGCAATGTTTAATCAGTGTTGCTAAGCAGTAACTGGATAGTGATTGCTGTTTTTGGAAGCCATACTAACTTAGAAGTTTAGGTAAATTTTTGAAGGATTTCTGTGCCCGCGATGGCAACATTGCTCCTTTCTCAGGATGGGGAAGTGTGTTGCATTAATACCTATATTTTGGAGGTCCCACAGCCTAGCCTCCATGACCATTCTTGGCTCTTAGTTGTTAAATACCAAATCATAAATCTTTGCCACCTTGCTCTAAAAAAGGGTGTAGGATGGCAAAGAGAGGATAGGTAGGTGGGAATAATAATATTTTTTCTGTTAGCTTTAAGTAACTTATGCCTTAGAGTCAGACTTGAACAATAGCTTACCTTACAGAATGGCATCAAATTTGTTTGACAAGACCTATTGTCCAAAGTGTGCCCAAGGTTTGATTTCATGGTGTTTCTTCCATGTTTCGTTAATTGGGCTACTTTATATATAACTTCCCTTTTTTGGTCAATATTTATTTAGTGAGTAAATAGCCATCTGAGGGCAAACAGAAGGGTTGAAACACGTTCAGGCAGTTCATCACTAGTAGGAGCCAAAGAAGAAAAGTATCAGGACAGTGCCTGTACGTGAAAAAATGCTCAATTATTCAAGTTACTCTATGCAAAGTCACCATATCTCCATTGGGGATGAAAGATCTACCTTAAAAAAATGCATAGTAAAAAAATTATAGTAATATATTAGCACTAGAAAACTCTCATTCAAGTGTTATTCAGAATTTTAAAAGTCCTTATATTTAAAGACTTTATAGTAGTAGAATGAGAAAATGACAAGAATATTTGTGGGAAATAATTCAGAGGAAATTGAACAAACCCACTTCTGAATGCATGTCTTCATAAAGTGATTGCAAAGCTAGGGGAATGAGGATAACACTTAGCTTACACAGTAAAAAACAGAAGTGGGAAAAGGGGTCCTTCAGATTTCTCATAATAGTTTAATCTCTTCCAGTTTTTAGCAAACCCTACCAGCTTTTAGCCCTGGATGTGCTGCAAGCTATACCAGCTGCTAGAACAAGAGGCTGCTCAAGGCAGTCCATGTCACAGGAAGATGAGGAGAACAACAAAATCTGAAACTCCCTCAGGTAGCAGCAGGGAAGACAAAGTCCCCTCCAGATTTTTCTACATGGTCTCTGCAGCGGGCTCTGCAGAAATAATTAGTTCATGTTGTGGGAGTTGAGTTGATGTTGATCAACGCTTTTTAGTCAAGCTGTTGAAAGACCCAAAAGTGAAAATAGACACTGGGGAGTGTGAAACTGGTAATGATTTCTAGGAAATTATGAGAAAGAGTAGTCTGATTGCCAAGACAGCCAGACCCAAGGATACTGTCAGGTGAGAATGTAAGGCTTACTGTGTAGAAAATGGAAATTGAGCATACTTCCCTGCAAAGAAGGATGGAGAAGGCAGCTGTAAGTGATTCAAGAGTGAAAGCTGACACTGTAGCAAGCTTCCTTCCTATATGTACTGGAGCTCTTCTCCCTGCCTGCTTCTGTCCCACCCTGTTGCTCTGCCCATCCTCTGCTCCTTGTGCCATTCTCTACTGATAGACCACCAGCTTCAGATAAAAGTGTGGCTTCTCGTTAGAAACCATCATGGGAATGCAGAGTTACTGTTGGATGAAGGATGCAGTGGCCGTGTTTCACTCCATTTCACTCTGGAACTGAAGGACAGCCCTCTTTCAATTACTACCTGTGGTGGTTTAAGTGCTTGCCGAGGGCCAGTGTCTTTAAAGGTAGCAAACTTTCCTAAGTGCCTTACCATCTGTTTCATACTTTTGACAACGTGTTTATGTTGTCAGTCACATGGGAGAAAAAATCAAAGCACTTCATATTTTTGTTAATGGAATATGTTGAGATGACATTAATCATACAGACAGGGATCTCTCCATACGTAAGAGAATGTCTGAGTTAAATACTAGCGCTGTTAATGGCCCCTGTTTCTGATCATTGCTGTCGCAACTGATAACAGGCCTGAGGCCAATTAAACCCCTTTTCACATTTTTCTCAAAGCAGGAGAGTGCTGGGAAGGGATCCTGGCAGTGGAAAGAGTGCTGAGGTGAGGGGCTTAGCACTGTGGTAACGTGATCTCTCTGCTCAGACATGCCTGTGCTCTCACCACCACATCCTACCCTTGCTCCTGTCTGGAGTCAGGACACAGGGTTGGCTTCTCCATAGCAAGGTCAGGACAAAGCAGGCAGGGATTACCAGTTATCAGTAACCTCAGTTACTGATGATGGCATCAGGGGATTCTCCAGTTTCAATGTCCCACCTGAATTTTTCCATTTGCAGTGGGAAACCTGAAGCAGAAGAAAAGGTCCTTCTGCTTTGGGGTACACTCGCAGTTGGTCCATTTATCAGGGAAGATTGTCTCACGAGATGCTTGCCATGTTCTGAGTTTCTGACTCCAAGTATCCCAGGGCATGTGCAACAAATCCAGACTTGTTGTTCTGCACGAGAACTTTTACTCACTGGCCAAATTCTCTCTTTTTCCTCATGAACAATATTGGCAGTGAGAAACAAGAGAAGATGCATCCAAAGAATCTTAAAACAATGGTCACCCTGAATCTGTAAGGTCCTTGCATGTAGCTGGCAGTAGAAGACAAGCTATTTTTGAATCAGCAGAAATTTGATATAAGTGTATCTGTCCTCTAGTGTGGATTTTTCTTCAAAATCTCTGCATACTGTTTTTTCTGTCCCATCTTATCTCAAAATTAAAGTATCTTGAGATAGTATGTCTGATAGACAGCTCTATGGATTTAGGCACCATTTTACCGTCTTCTCTCCTTGCCCTTTACCTGAGCTAAAGATTGTATCTGCCAAGCAAATGCTGAGCTGGGATGTTAGTGTTTCAGTGGTGTGAGGAATGCTGAATTTTTCAGCGAGTTGTTAAAGCTGAAATCTCGCCAACTTTCCTTCAAGTTTTTAGACCCAGTGTTTGTGTTTATTTTCTGTTTCAAGTGAAGAAGAGATGAGGCAAGCTAGCTAGGGCCCTGACCCCTTTTCAATTCCTGTGGCCAAGCAGGATACCAGGCAAACACAGGGAAATAGTGGGAGTCACTTTCTCATGTCCAGCTCCCTGATCTGCATGAGTATTTCCAACTGTAAAATGTAAGTGTAATATAAATCAAATCAAATAAAACAACAACAGTGAAAAATCCCTAAACAACAAGACAGTTAAAGAGATTGAAACCATTCAAAAGATTTCATTATATTATGATATTGGGCAAAAACAAATGCTGTGTTTTTTTATGTGAGTTGTGCGTTTGTTTTACTTGCCTCCAGTTTCAGAACCTGAGTTTGTCGTTTGAACCAATATAAACTCTTTCTCTTGTGAAGGTTTTACCCCAGAGATCTTCCAAATCTATTGCAGATCTGAAGAGCCTATTTAACCTTTTCTGACATTTAAAAGAAAATAGAAAGCAAGCCCTGCCAGCTGAAAAGTGAGTTAAAGGAACCAGTCCAGTTTGTGTCCAACTGGATGAAGAAAGGATAGTCAAATTCCTTCCATTTTACACATAGTTAGTCATGAAATTGTACAAGAGAAAAAAAAAAAGACAATAAAATAGCCATATTGTAACAGCTGAAACAAACCTTGGGTAACTGTCAGCAGCGAAATGTCCAGAGAGCATTTGTACCATTCCATTTCATTAAGCTGAAGGGTGGGATTGCAGACTGTAAAAGATTATAGCAGAGCTCTTCAGAAATTTACAGCTTGCAGCACAGCAAAGCACAAGGGAAGTCTTCCTTTCTTGTGTACTCAACGGGGAGCCTGGGTTTTGTCTCTTCAATGATGATGTGTAGGGGAAGAAGGTTGCCAGAAGCACCAAGGAAAACTGAAATGTGCTCTTTGTGCTCTTTTTTCGTCTTTCCTGTGACCTACAAAATGCATTTGCACACTCGGTTTTTATTCAATTCCCAAGCTCTTGACTTTGCGGGCTGGATTAGGACAGGGAGCCTTACGGGTGGCATTTAGGGCAATGCTGAATGCATTGTGGGTATAATGTATAACAGGAACAAGTGCAATGAATACCACAGGACAGGGGACTTTTTTCTAATTTCAAACTATTTAAGCAGCAGGAACTACTTTGTTTTGTACCCGCTGGGGACCTGGCCCCAAGATGATCATTGAACTGCAACAGGAAGCTCAAATTCTGGCTAAAATAGGAACATGTGTCTACTGCAACTGTAATCTCTTGCTCCGTAACACAGCAAGTACACTGGGAAGATCAGTTCTTTCTCAGAAATATCTTTGGTTTCAGTCTCCTCTCTCTTTATATGAGAGAATCATCCCCTTACATGAGTGGAACTCCTGCTAATGTGCTGTGGAGTGACACAACATTTAGGATAGCTGTTATCTGTCAGCAGAAAAGGGGTAGGGCTGGCAGGGAGAGGGTGAGAAAGAAAAGTCATTCTAGATGACTAACAACCCTACGTACTTTTACTGGTGACATTTGGCTATATCACCTAACTTCCTCTGGCTGCTTTGTTCCTGCCTATGTTGATTCAGTGAACAATGGATTGTGCTTGTCCTTGTTGCAGGGGGTGAGGTAAGTACCAACAGCAGAGATGGTGTTTGCTTACACTGGTGCAAGGTTCCAACAGGAATGGCAATTTTCACCAGACTGATTTTCCAAAGTGAAGAATTTCAAAAATCACAGTGGGAATGATGCAAAATGGAGTGTTGCAATCCAAATGAAACACAACCCAGGTTCTTAAAAGAATATTTTTTTCTTTATATTTATACAAAATAATTACTTTTTTTAGCCTTGGTTCACCATGGTATTTAGCTTAGTTTCATTATTTGAGCATTGCCTTGTGGAATTGGCAACTTTGTTCTCACTACTATGGACCCATAGTCCTTTGGAAGACTTGCCTCCCAAGAAATAACATGCACTTGGCTTGGCTGGAATTATGTGCTGTGTTTGATACTCATGTGACTCTAGTGCTGCATGAGAAATGTAATTTGGACAGAAAAGTTTAGTCTGTAGGGAAGCCTGGGGGTTCTGGCCTTTTAAATACAAAGTCAAAATAGAGACCCTCACAAAATGTGAAGTCCAGTATTAACTGAATTTCAGGCAAATGGAGCATGTGTGTTAAATCTAGAAAATAAAAGGAAACATTTCAATATAGGTAGTTCTCCATTATGATTTCTATTCAAAAATGATTGGGGTATTGGCAATTCTTTACAGAAATTATAAGAAAATCCTTTTTTTTTAAATGCAAATTTATTATGTTGAAAGTACTTGCTTCAGCTTAGAATAATAAGTTTTGACACGCTGGAAGTTCCCAAGAAACAGGAATTCCAAATTTCTCACTGCTGCAAGTCCATGTTCATTAATTTTCATGGGTTTTTATGTGCAGGCTCTCCTCTGTGGGTTATAAAGGCTTTAGCAGTAAAGCCAAAACCTTTACTGAGGATTTGTACATGGGTAATTGAAGGATTTAATTCTTAAAAGTGAAATTGTGCTCAGTTTGGTTTTATAACCAAAATTTTTTTTGATATAAATTGCATAGGTCAAAGGAAGTGTTCTTAATTGTGCTGAAGTGATCCCAGAAAAAGCAATGTGAGTGGACAAAAGAACCACCAAAGTCTGTAACGGAACAGAGTTTGGACTCCTCTACAAATTTTTCTTTTTAGTTTTATGCTGCAAGTGATTAGTGGCACTGGCTTCTCATGCAAAATTGTCAGTTCAAACTGGTTTCATGACTGGATTTTTTATATATAAAGAAGAACATTTTGTGTGTGCAGTGTTGTAGGACTTCTGCTCTCTTTTGCAAGCATGTGTTTTATTTTCCTCTCAATAAATCTGTTTCCATATGGCAAAAGTGACCCCCTTGATCACCAAAAAGACTCCAGAGAGTTCAGACAGCCTCAAAGATTGATTTCCATTTTACTTAATAGGAGTTCACCCGCAGATTTTGTTTTTATGTGAAATAGCCTCGATTTCAGATAAACCCTCTACAGACCTTCAGAGATGCAGCAATGGACACAAATTTAGCCACAGTGGATAATCTACCTATGGGCTCTTCCTTTTCTACAAGGGGAGTTAAAGGACTTTTGGAGCTGTAGGAGCTGATCTGCCTTCCAACTCCAATCAACAATTTAAATCATGAAAACAGAATTAAACGATTGAGAAATTAGTAAGATAATAAAGTTCTCTCATTCTCTCCCAGGCCTCTCATTTTACTAGTCTGAGTTTTGGATATAATAACAATCCCAGTTTAGAAGACACTGAGAACAAAGTGGTGAAGCATTTGAACAGGGGCACTGACCCACAATCAGTTATTTTACAGACCTTCATCTGGGACTTTAAAGGACAATGCAAGGGTTTCCCTTCACAGGTGCTGTCAGGATACTGTGAGTAGTCACGTACTGAGAAGAACAGGAAAAGAAAAATACCTCCAAAAAGCTATCCAGATCAAAAGACATGAAGATTCTTTTGGATGATAAGGCAGTAACCAAGACTATAATGTGTTTAAGATGGCATGCAGTTCTCTGCACAGGGGTGAAACTTCCAGACCTAGAAACTGGAGGCCAAAGTTTATTCTCAGTTCATGATATAAAGAAATAACACAGCTCAGTGATTCTCATGAGGTCCCTAGAAAGAATCTGGCTCAAGTTGGTGCTTCATGTCTTAGTGGGGACAAAGGCAATGACCAGCCTACAGCAAACACAGGAGATCATCCACCCAAGAAAACTGGAGAGAAAATAAACTTTCTTCTCCTTTTTGGAAAAAAAAAGAAGATGGATTTTTGTATACAAAAAGCATTAATTCTTCTCAAACCAGGAAACATTTTTCTTGGTGCTTTCATGATAAATTGAACAGATTCAAGACAGATGCCTACTTTTTACTGAAGAAGTCATGTGGGTGAAACCCTCAAATAAATATATTCTCCCTTTCTTTCAGTCTCATAGAGTTGCAGAGAACAATGTCAGGTCCTTCAACATACGGGAAAAGCATTGCCATTTTGATCTCCCTCCAAGCCTTGTTCAGCCTTGATGGCTACAGCCATCCATGCACCTTGCATAGAAGAACCTGAGATTTCTCACAACTGTTCCCACCATAAGCCTTGTTCTACTACAAATTGATTGCCTAGGGCAGGGTCTTTTCACTTCAATGTTGAGAAGATTAGACATCACCATTCATTTCCCATGTTGTGGGGGAGATCTGATGTACAACCATCCAGCGACTAGGCAAATAATTCTTGTGAAAGAAGCCCTGCTCCTGCTGGCACCTAGACTTTGTAAAAGAATCAGTGGGACAGTAAGAGCTGGAGGGTGAAGAGCTCTTTGTTGAGTTCAATTTCTTTCACTGCAAGGGAAGAAGAGAAAATAGGGGTGTTGAGTTTTTTGGTGGAAAACAAAACAAAAACATAACCCTGACTATGCTAGGCCTGTATCCAGCCCTGAGATGGTCTGTTTTTTCCACTGGCTCTCAACATTCATGTAAATAATAAGGCAAAGAAAATAACTGTTCTCTTGCAGTTTCTGATCTGAATATGCTTCTAATGAATTCCTCTTTTTAACCCATCTAATTATCCACCCTTCCCTGGCATTCCCTAGGCCTTTGAGACACCGGAGTTCCCAAGTCTCTGAGGACATAAAGCCAGCGCTAAATAGCATTTCACATTCCAGGAAGCTCCCAAAGAGCCACCAATTTCCCCTCACCCCAGGAGGCTTTGCAGAATCCAAAGAATAGCTCCCACTTTTCTGGGGAGCCAGATCAAACCACAGCACCAACAAGCATGGAATTGCCAAATATTTTCTTTTTATCTTGGAAAATAATGGTATTAAATAATAAAAACACTAGTAGTTTTTTGTGACTGTCACATATCTGTAATGCCAAGGGGAAGGGACACTTTTCTCCCATTAATAGAATAGTACTGAGGCATCAAACCTAGTGGAGCATTTCCAATCCCAGCAGGGAGTATGGGATGAAATCTCTCTGTGGGCTGAAACCAATTGTCACATTCGGGATGGGGACAAGGTAAAGCAACCAGATAAGTAGCTAGTTCAGGTTCAATTTATGGTTTGGGTCACCTCAACAATTTCCCCCCATTCATATGTGCCAACAATATGTTAATATTTTTTTTTAATTCCTCTACCATTCCATCCTGACCTATCTCTTCCTTTTTGTCCCTCAGTGGAAAAGGATTTAAAATTAATTTGAAGTCCATTCAAAGGGGAAAAAGAAGACTAAAAAGTTGGACTTGGACCAGATTCCGGGTCCCAGGTATAAATCAGTGACTGGGTCCATCATTGGCTAATAAGCTAAGCCAGGACCCTGCATTCTGAGAAGTTGATGTGGTCCTCAGCTTGCTACAGAACATGCTGGAGACACCTGCCCCTTCTTCAGTTGCTGCTGATCCTGCTCTGATTGCTTGACACTCACACCATTCCAGCACTGGTGCACTGCTCCCTGGTAGATGCCACCTCAGCCTTCACTGCAAGGGCAGCCCCAGAGACCCTGATAGAATGTGGGCAGCTGGAAAGGAGGGAGGCTGTTGACAGGGGCTGCAAATGCTGAAGTCAGTTTCTAATTCCCCAAAACCAAAACAGTGTTATTGAGACTTCAGCAGGGTCAGATTTCACCAACCAAATTATTCCATCTTCCTACCAATGAAAACATTGTGTTTCTGAGTCCTTGTCCAGGTGATTTGGGGTGCAGAAGAGGAGCAAGAAACCCTCTTAGTAGTAAAAGAAAAAGAAAAAAGCATTAGTTCAGGCAACTATTTTTTTTTCATTTAGAGAAACTCTGTGTATGATGGCTCCTGGATGGGGGCTGAACAGTGCCTGTCACAAGCAGAGACATTGTGGCATGGAGCGGAGCACAAGTCCATGCCCCTGTTTAGAAAAGTGCCCCAAGTGCTTGCAATGAGCATTGCCAATCATTGTTTTCTCTGGTGAGATGTATCAGTCCCTTACTAGGAAAGTCACCAGTCCCTCTTTTTCTCACGGACTGCAGCACCGGGATGCAGCAGTAGAGGGGCAAGCAATGTAGTTTCAATTAAGGCCCACTAAAAACAGCTCTTAGTATGTTATGAATTCTATATTTATCCTGAAACACCAGACCCATCGTGAGCCTTCTCCCCCTCCTTTAATTGTTTGCAGAAATTTTTCCATTGTGTTTTCTTTTCCATTTTTTAGGACCAGTATTGCAATATAAATAGTCTTTTTTCTTTTCTTCTCTCTATTTTTGCTAATAGTTGGTTTCTCTACTTGGCTGAATGTACATGACTCTGAGGTTTTGCGATATAATTGCATGATTGCTTCCAAATTTTCCAACCAATGGGGCATCTAATCAGTTGAAAAATTTCATTATCCACTGATATATGCTGGAGGGAAAGCGAAAATATGGTTTCTTCACGTATCATTTCTTTTTGTCTTCTCTCCTCTATTAAACCTTCTGCCCCCACACCCAGAGTGCAGACAAAGTCAACTCAGCTGCAAAAGAAGTTACTGTGGATCTGTTAGTTCAGGGGGTTTGGGGTTGTGCCATGCTCCTTCACATAGTGATAACCCATTCAAATTGGACTCAGGGACAATCCAATTGAAAAACAGCCAAGTGTGATTTGATGTGGGGTATGGAGGCAGGTATTGCCCTTATTCCCTACAGAGTTTGGAATGACCAGTCGCTGGCTTGAAATGCCTGATTTCAACAGATTTGTTTATTTTATCAGCCTTGCACTTTCACACAAGAGAATGAAAGGGACATTTTTAACTCTTCCTCCCCCAATTTTTTCTCTTGGACTTGGTTACTAATCTCTTTAGCCCTGACTTAGTTTTAATTACCACACGAGGACACCACAGGGGTGCCCGCAATCCTTTCACATACCATCATTTCTCTTCTGAGATCTCTGATTTCAAGGCTCTGCTATTGAGCAAATCAGCTAAGGCCACAGGTTAGGAATAACAGAGAGGGAAAAAAGAAGGAATATCATCCCCATCCTTCAAACAAAAGAACTTTCAGCTTGCTTAAGATGTGTAAGTATGCTTGGTGAAATATAAAAGCAAAATCTTGTTTCTGCCTCCTTTTGTCTTTTAAATAGTGAACTCTGGCTTTGTTCCTCTTAGTACCACTGCATCCTCCTCTTTTTCCCAGGTTGTACCAAGGGTCTTGCATGCTGGAAGCAGCAGGAACCCACCATCCTTTTTTCCTAGGCCCTCATCCTCTGGCTGTTGCGATGCACAACGCAAAAAAATCTCTGTCCTCATCAAAAGGACTATTTGAGGATCAAAATCTGAGCTCACAGTTTCACCTGTTTTGAGCAAAATACCTAAATGAAATCCTCAGTTCCACTTCTAAGAGCTCATTTATAAGTACCAACATTTTTACTATGTTTTGAATAGCCTGAATTATTTCAAGGTGCAGAAATCTAAACTTGGAAAAAAGAAATCCAAACAAAAAAGCATCCCCTCAATTAGTCTCTAAATTGAAAGCATCTAATGAAAACTCAATTTTTTCATGTACAATTAACTTGGCCCTTGCTTTGCACTTTCATATAAAAATAATTCCCTTTTGAATATTTAAGAAAAGAAAACCTTAACTTCTCTGAGCAGTTTAAAAATAATAATCAACTTTTCTTGGTTAAAGTTAAAACAACTCACTTTAAGTGATCAGCATGTTTTATATGTGGTTTCTCATTTGTGAGGAAGGAGCTCAAGTGCATTTATCTATCTACAGTATCAAGGAATCATTTACAAAAGGTCTTTCTAAACAGAACTTTTTTTATTTAAATATTCCTTGCAGGCTGCTCTTTGGAATGCCCTGGATCTCATTAGAAGTGTGGTATTTTCCTCTTCCTCCAGAATGAAATTTAGTTTCCAGTTAAAATCTGGGCTCTCTGACAGACACTGTGTTTCACTTTCAGGTCCAGATTTCTTACCATATTGACCCTACCAAATACCTCCAGTGACTTGTAAAAATAAGAAGGATTATGCACAACTGCACAGATCAACCCTCCCCACCCCCAGCATTCAACTGCTATCATGAGTCTTTTATCAATCTGCTCTAGGGTAGAGAGAGAAGCAACTTTCCGCCCCATGAAACTGGGATGTCATAAATGTTCCCTTTCCACATTAAGGTGGAAAAAAAAAAAAGAAAAAAAGAAGACCTTTCAAAGTTTTTGATTTTTTTGTAAAAATAGACTGCCCCACCACAGGAGAGTGCTTGATAGGCAGTTAAGAGATTCCCCTGGAGTGTGGAATAGCAGCAGGGACAGGATTTCCACCTTCACTACCAGGCAATGTGAAATGGGAGTACGACTTCAGGAGATCTATGTTCACATGTTCATGCACCTCACACCTCCTGCTGTGTCATCTTGGGCCAGTCTCCTCAGCCTCCTGTCCCAGCCTCTACCCTCTACCTTTACTCATTTTCCTTTTTCAGGTGATCTGTACAAGCCAAGAAGGAGAAGATGAGCCAAAATTGCGGGCAGCTGTCACCTAGGAAAAACATAATTTCCAGAGCATGAGTTTGTTCTGGTTACCAACAACAAATCCATGCTAATAACTCCTGGCTTCCCAGTAAACTAGAAAACTTCTTTAATTCATATGTAATTGAGTGGTTCCAGCTATGTATTAGAAGCATAATAGCCTGTTACATAATTGCAACAGCCCCAATAAATGTGGTTTGAGTTATTATGCAGTACTTTATTAATAGACAATAAATACAATCTTAAACATAAATAAAATCCTTAGCTGGTAGGAGCAATCAGAATGTGTCACCGATTAACTGAAGTCAAATGTCAGCATGTTTATAGTCATGTGACAAGAAATCCTAGTCCAGATGTTGTTTCAGATCTTCAAGAGACAAGTGGAGGAAGGAATGTCCTTGGAGAACAGCTTCTTATGATACAGCTTCATCTGTTGCTCACACGTTTTGTCTGAACATTTAATCCCCACTACCACATAAGTAGTCTGGAGGTCACTTTTGGGCAATATGCTTGGGAGGATCTCAGAAAACAGTCAGATGGTGTGACAGCATGGTGTTATTTCTAGCTGGATGACCACCCACTTTCTCCTATACGATCCTCTGAACATAGGAAACAAAACCAGATGGACTTAAAGCCAAGAAAGAGGGGAGTTATTTAAGAATAAATGTCTTGATTGGGAGAAATAAGATGGAAATTGCCATTTTCCTAAAACCAGATGATCATGAACACTCCTGAGGATGCCCTACCTCAGTGCCTCACTCTAGGAAACCAAACAGCATTGTGCAGAGAAAGGGCTTTCTTATCACAGTGGCTGGCAAGGCAGCTCTAGCCATTGCTTTCTGTTGATAGCTCCTTCCACAAAAACATTAATTTCCACAACCTAGGGTTCAATTATTGCCATCTGGTACACCTGGGTCAAAACCGAGCAAGACAGGGAAATCCTACAGTCTGCACAAAGAAATTAGTGAATAGACCAAAGGCTTATGTGAAAATGTTAACTGATCTTTCCACATAGACCTGACTTCTAGATTTCCACATGCTTTAGAAATTTCCTCCAGGCTTCAGTTATTCTGACAGGCAAGGAAGAAGGGACGGAATATTCTGTAAATATTTACTCCCACTGAATTGACTCACTTTGAAGTGCATAATGATTTGCTTTTCTTTGTACATTGGTAGCCTGTCAATAGAGAACAGTGGAAAAACCTGCAGGTATTCCTACTGGCTGTTTGTTCCAGTGCAGCTTTCAGGAATGTGTCTGTTATAGGAGTAAATCTTTACAGGTTGCAAAGGATTGTTCTGGTTCTTTAAACCTCCAGAGAAGTCATGTAAGCTACCCCCCTGAATGAGGCTAGCACAGATAGGAAATGGTTCCTTAACTACATAGAGGAACAAGAAGGCAGGCTTCATGTTCAGCTGAGCAGAGACCCTACATGGATTTATAACATCAGACAAGTATCCAAGTCCTCACCAGGTGGGTGAGGATTACAGGAAAAAGGCTAAAAACTGGAGACAGAGAATTGGGGTTCAAGGCTTCAGAGCTACTCTTAGTAGGTAGAAGGAGACCATGAGTGAACCAGCAGAGAGAACAAGGCCTCCTAGAATAGAATTTTAACAACTGATTTAGCAACCAAGTCTGATTTTGAGTGTTAGTTCCACTAATTTAGACCAAATTGTCCTTACCTTAAAGATAGGCAGAAACCAGAAACTATAGTGACACTTCATTTTGGTGTTCAGGAGGAGGAGACAAGGAACATGACTAATGGGTAAGATTAGAGAAATAAAAATGTGCACAGATGGAGCAAAAAAAGTAAGTGCATAAATGCAGGGTTATACCCTAAGATTGATTCAGACACTGTGAGACGACTAATGTAAACACAGTCAAGTAGGAAGATATCTTAAAATAGCATTGACAGCTTTGCAGGTTCATAAAGAAGGGAGGGCAGGTGGGCAGAGGTGAAAGGCCCTGCAGCTGAGCCATTCTCAGAGCTGCCACAAAATCTGGGTTGTTAGGGTGTGTGTACACACGGCAGATAGGAAACTTGAGCAGGACGCAAAATGGGCTCAGCAACACTGGGTTTCAAATCTATCCAGTGAAATACCTATATTTCAAGGCTTTCTGGCACTCCTTCTCCCCACCAAAGAGAGGAATCTTTGTATGGTCAGAACCTACATGCCTAAGAGTGTGTCCATCCACCTTACTATTGACCAAATGCCGAGGCAAATTTCAATCAAATTTGGCTGGAGCTTAGTGTTTAAGTAGAATCAGTGTCTTCCAGTAGAAATACTGGATGTTGAAAGCCATTCTGAGTACCAGCCATGCAAGATTTATTTTTATTAATATGTAGAGGATGCCATTGTTTGAAGCAAAAGAAAAATTTCTTCAGCCCTAGGTTTGTAGGCGCATTGCATGCCAGAGATTGTCAGCCAGTAGAGCTGGTATTAAATGTTAAATTTCTGTCCAAACCCTGCTGTTTAGGAAGGAAGAAGTTCAGTCTGTAATGCTGCTGTCCTCGTCACTTGGGCCAAGTGCACATCCTTGGGGAACTTGTTCAAGTATTAGATCACATGCAGGTTTGGAAGACATAATTTTTTGCATATTTTGAGCTCTTAATGGTCTGGTAGAGAGTTTAATGAAATGCAGGCTCCTTTGTATTCCTGTATACAACTGACATACCCCTAGCTGTGCTGCAAGGCATTAAAATGAACATCACAGCCCTTTTCCCTCAGTCCACCACGATCTTTGTCACCTGGGGAAACGACCCGTCCAAACTCCCAAAAATGGTTGTACGTTATCTAGGATGTTGCCGGCATGAATAGAACATTCATGAATAAGGAAACACATGTTCACATGCAGTAGGAAGGGATATAACAAACAATTCAGGAAATATACAAGGCATTTCCACTAGGGACCACAAAAGAACAGTTACAAAGGGGTGTGGATAGAAATCCGTATTGGTAACTAGTGCCTGGTCCAAGGTCTTGTTAAGGCAGATAGAAAAATCCAAGTGGCTTCAAATAAGGCCTTACTCTAAAAAGGGGAAATAGTTTGGGAAAATAAAGGAAACAAATTCAAAAGCCAATGGGAAAGAAATGATAAATAACTTTTACCCAAAACAAGCCAGATGTTTCACCTCAAATTCTCCAATTTCTCCTTCCATGAGAACGAAGACAAAGAAAATATGGCTATTAGCCTGTTCTTTGGGCCAAGCAGCAAAGACCCCACAGGCAATGGGCTCTGAGGCATATGCCCCTCACACACTTCCCGTGTCATAAATGGCCCATGGCAGTAACATACTCATAAATATATTGAAAAGAGTAATATTAGTCTAAATGGTTTATTCAAGCAGAGACAATAAAAGTAAAAAAATATTTTCAGCTTGCCTCAAATGCTTGTTTCCTTATTTTTCCTTTTTAAAAAGTGCATTCATATATTAAAGGAAGCTCTTAATTCCATTTTCTTTCTCAAAATGAGCAATGTGTTTGGGGATGGATGAACAGCGTGGGTTTGCTGACTTGAACCATTGGAGTTACAGTCTCTGTGGAGCTACTAAAAGTTTCTGAGGAAGCAAAGCCAAGAGATTTTTCCAAGCAGAGATGGCAGGACTGTGTAGAGCTGTGGGTTGCTGAGAGGGATTGCTCAGGCTCAGTGCTTTCACAGAACTTGATGAAGGTCACCAAGCCACGGCTGAGGTCAGTAGTGAGGGTCTGGGTCATCTCATCCTCACACCATCCTTTGGAGTCTCCTGGGAACTGAGGATTTCTGAATATGACCTTAGTCTTTCCTGCACTTGGTGTCAGGCAAGGTTGTCTGTATTTAAATGTACTCAATACCTCTGAAGAAGTTGAGGGCTCTAGATGGTCTGGTAGACACTTTAATAAAATGCAGACTCCTTTGTATTTCTGTATTTCTCTTTACCTTCCATACCAATCAGTGGTGGAATTTGAGGTGAAATTGGTGTTACTCCCACAACAAATATGGGAATATTTGCATGGGGTTCCCTAAAAAACTCTATCCCTTCATGCTCTGTAAACATAGGCAATAAAGATAGAATTCAACATTTTTTTCTTGAAGAAAGGCCTCTGTTTTATCATTGCTTTTAAAACTATCACACTGAAATGGCTTAACCTGAAGTTTTCCATGATACTGCTTCAGAATTATTTTATTTGAAGTTTCAGCTAAAACAGTTCCACTCCCAAGGAAAATTGGAGAAAGACATCTTTTTGTCCATGTGAAAAAAAGAAATAAACAACAGTTCTATTGAAAAACTGTAACGCCTTTGCTTAGAATAGGAATGTAAGATTTGACAGAAGGACTGCTGTGGTCTCACAGATGGCACTTTTACCGTTAGTGCGAAAAACAAAAATATATATAAATATGGTCAAGTTGTAAAGTTAGGAAAAAATCACACAGGCTTAATAGAAAATTTGCCAGTGTTTGGCAACTAAATTCTTCAGCAGCTTCAACACGCAAGGAGCCTGCTCCGATCCCCTCTCTGCTCTTATGCATACACTGTGCTATTGCTTTGTGTGCCCAAAGCAGAGCAGGGCTTGCTGGCATCAGCTCCTGGAGACCTTTGTGGCACTGTACTTATGCAGGTAGACAGCATCTTCTCTGCTCCAATTTCTTCCCTGGTTAATATTTATCCAGATTGGAAGAGGAGCAGAACTCCACAAGTTACAGAAATACAAATGAGACAGTGTACCTTACTTCAATAAGTAAAGACTGAGGTAGTGTATAACAATAGCACAAAACCCCTCCAAAAACAAACAAAAAAACCCCCAAACAACAACAAAAAAGAAAACCAAAACCCCAAACAAACAAAAAACCCCACCACAGCCCCCCCCCCAAAAAAAACCCCACCCCAAAAAAAGAAGAAAATATAGCTTGACCATAACACCTTTAACACCTTTACATTTGGCTTTCTTTAACTTATGAATGCTTCGGTTTTACAGCTTTACTGTTAAAGTTGTGGTCATTTATTTATTTATTTATTTATCCTCTGCTTTGGCGGTTACATTGCCCTGAAATGCTGGCAGCTGAGGTTTAGATTGAAACTACAAGCAGTAAAATTTTTGTGTCTAGAACAGGTCCCTCCACCCCCATAACAAAAATAAATTATTTATATTTGTTTCAAAAGGGAGACAGGAGTATTCAGGACGTCCCTTGGCCAGCAGTTTAATAGAGAATTTGTCTCTTTCCCCACCCTTTTCTGGGTAAGATGGGTGAAATTTCTTTTGCAAGAACAGCTTCTGGCTGGCCTCCTGGTAGCCTAGTTTGTTTGACTTTGCTCTTGGGTGACTGCCTGCAAGCAAGCAAAGGCATGGAAGCTGAAAGCAAGCAGCAAGCTGATGCAATGGACAGGGCCCTTCGGGATCAATTTTATGAGAGCTAAGCAAAATCAAACAGAATTGAAACAAGCACTGCCAAACACAGGATCCCCTCCTCCCTGCAAATGATTAGAAATAAACTAAAGGCAGGATGTTTAAAGCAGGATCAGCAACCGGATGGCAGATGCTGTACTGGACACTAGAGGAGAGGGTGGGCATGGAGGGCAGCAGCTGAAGGTTGTTTGGGCAAAGGGCAAACCCACACATAATCTACAGAGCTCAAAACACAGTACAACAGGAAATAACTTGCATTTGATGCTCAAGAAAACATTCTTCCCAGGAAACCCTCTTCTTCTCCAAAGCATCTTTGATAAAATAGCAGCCTTTTAAAAAGTATTTGCACTAATCACCCACTATCTTGCTGTTTTGGGGCTGACTAAGTTAAGAGTGTTCACATGCCAACTTTCCATGCTGCAAACACATGAGAATGTTTGAAGACTTGAGAATGATGATGTGCCATCCCCTTTCTCCCTTGCGGGACACACAGACAGGTGAAAGCCAATTCTATCAGGACAATCTGTCTGGTGTTCAGAGGCAAACCACCAAGGACATACAAGTGCAAGCCTTCTTCAGGACCAGTTATACCTCTTCTGCAACAGAAACAAGTTCTTAAAGAGGGCACTTAGCCTCAAATTTTTAGCTCATACAGTGGAGAGACTAAAGTCACAGATGTTCCCTTCTGGCTGTGGGTCCTTTGTGCCCAAGCGACATTCATCAGTCCTGTGTGGAAAGCACACAGCATAGCAGACTGTGCCTCTGCCTGGTCTCGTGCACTTCCACTGCAGGCAGCCACACCATTTGCAGTCTGAGGCCTGCAAATTTTCTATTTGATGAAGGGAATAGAGACATTTCCTTGTGTTTGAAACTGGTTGAGCCAAAAACTCCACACCACAAGGCAAAATAACAGGAGAATGCCTTAACAGCTGACAGAGGACAGCAGTTCCTCTCTCACACTTCTGTCCCTATAGACCTTTAACAAAGCCCATTCCAAACTCCAACATTTTCACCTTCAGCTTATTTAAATTTATTTCTTCAGATGAAAGTTGTTTTTCACTTTCCAGAGGAAATTCCTGGTTGCCTGAAGACCCTCTGTATAGTACTCACTGTGAGCAGCATTCCACAGGTCTCACTAGAATTTGAACTTCTTTTTTTTACCCTTGAAAGTGTGTTCTGAGTTCCAGAAAGGAAGGGGAAATGATTGGGGCATTTGTGTCTTGCAGAAGCTGAAGCAAGACATGCTTATTTTTAATACAGGAAAGGGATTCTTTCTCAATATCCATTCATTCTACCAATGACTGGATTAAAAAAAAAAAATCTTTATTACCCCTCCAGTGGCTGCTGGACAAATTATTTTTGCAGGTGTACATAGGTCTGGTTCAAATTGCTACAGCACTACAACTGCTGACAGAGTTGCTCTCATTTTGGGATGTCCCTATCCAACTAAAGGGGATGAATTCATCATTTTCTCCTGAGTTGTTCACAATCCCCTTTTCTTAGATTGTATACTTGTCACACCTGAGTGTACAGTTCTGGCTTGTGCTCTTCAAGAAAGAGGAAGCAGGTGCAGGAGATAGCTTACTAAAAATGGAATGAAGCTTTTATTTAGTAATAGATTTAAGTCATTCATCAGGAGGGAAAAAGAAGCATTTCAGCCAGCACTGAGTTAGAGAAAGGTATAGGGATAAACTGTGTCACAAGAAATTGTCAGGTGGAAAATGTGGAGAAAGTTTAGATAACTGAGAGGAATAAAGTTCTTTTAAATCTTTCAAGCAGAAAAAATGCAAGAAATTGTTACCTTTGATAGAAACATTAGATCTTCCCAGATGGGATTGTATGACGCTTTCTGTAGATAACTGCATGTTATGTGTTATGACCTAACATCTTTCTTGGTCCTGAATCTGATAATTCAGCTGTCCTTCACTCATAGTCATTACAAGTCCAAATCAGGAAGCTACTCTCCTTCTGGACAATGCTGTTGCAAATCTCCTTGAAGAGTCACATTCTATTCACATTCCATTCTACATCTCTGGAAAGCTGTGAATATGTATTTCCAGCATCTTGTCAGTCCACCAGCCAGCCAGACTGCACTTACATCTACTTGTAAGGGTTTTTCTATGGCCATCCAAACAATTAAGCCCTTAACACAGAGCAGTGTTTTGTAGTAACCTCAGTACCTCAAAAAGCATTCTCCAAACAAGCAAAAAAAAAAANAAAAAAAAAAAAAAAAAAAAAGACTGGCAGAAAAGAGAAATAGACTATTTTTAAAAATAACTCAATTTCAGAAAAAAATTAGTTCAGAAGCACAAGAATTAGCTCTAGACACACAACTAAAATAGTTGCTTTTATCACCATTATAAGCACCAAACTCAGCTTTGTGGCCCATCTCCATATAAAATTAACATTCAAGCTATACTGGTTAAGTACACAGCGATACTTCTTCAAATCATCTTGAAATAAATGTCTACAGAACCATTTAGTGTACTGAATAAAGTGAAGAGTTTTCAAGAGTTCTGTAGGAGTCTGCAGACACAGGACAAGCCTCACCCCGGAGTACTAAAGGAAAACCATTTCAGCCAATCAAATCTGTTTACATGTGTATTTATAAACTGGCATGTTTTTTGAGCTACTAAAATTAGATTTAGATCTTTGCTTCCAACTTCCAAGTGAAATTGGTTCACTTGTTTCTAGGATGGTACAACATGATCTAAAATACACAAAGACAAACATTTTAGTCTTAGCCCTGGTGTCTAAAGGAAGTGGCAATTCAGAAATCACACTGGCCAGCTGTCCCTCTCACACCAGCAACTTCAGCTAAATTCAACTTCACCTGGCAGAAGTATCAGGACAGCTCCTTTTTACTCATATCTGTGAGTAAAAGCATGTGATCACAAAAAGACATCTGGCTTGCTGTCATGTAGGGAAGTAAAAAACTCGGTAACATCATGATACATGGAAGAGTGGAAATTTTTTTAGTTTTACAATTTGAAGTGTCTTGTTTCCTTAATGAGCACTGAAAACCAGAAGTACAGCACAAGTCTTTCAAAAGGGAGCAGAGGTGGAGGAGCTACTGCATGAGCACAGCAACACAGGATCATCTTGCTTCAAAAACATTTTACTGTTTTGAAACAGTACACAAAGTCATAAAAAATAGCAATAGGCCTTGCCAAAAAAGCATCCAGAGGAGAAGAGACAAGGAAAGAACAGAGAAGGAACAGTGGAAATAAATCTTTCCAAACAAAGTGACAAGTCCAAAAATAATGAGAACTAAAGTTCAAAGAAGAATTCCAAACCAGAGTAGAAAGAGAGAACAACCATACAGAGGTCGTGGGGGCACTGGGGGTGCCTGTATGCTGGGAGGGTGCACAGCAAACACCTTGTGCTGCCTCTCAGCTACCATTGAGGGTTCAAATCAGGACATCAGCACTTGACAGACGTTATTTAGAAATTCATATTGAATGCATCCTGCTATGATGTCTGACACTCAAAGTTTTCAGATCCCATCACACACTTTAACCATTAAGATTGTTTTCCCCCTACACATGGAATTGGATTTCCAATTTTTTAAAAGTCTGCCATGATGGCAACCTCAACTTATGTTTTGACACCTTCCAAGTTCGTGACAACTGGGTGGTCTGGCTGATATGTTGTATTTTCCCTTCCTTAGCCAAACTCTCGAATGGCTTCCTTCTCACCTTTTATTCTCCTAACAATCAGGAGAGAAGGAAACACAAAGCAGCACAAACTCAACACACAACACACAGAGGATGTGGTTAAAGGCAGAGCTTTAACTATAGCTTCTGAGGCAGACCACAGGGTCACAGGCAGGGGATTAACTCCTTAGGAAGGCACAGCATTCCTTTGTTTTTCAACAGAATAAATACAACACAGCTGAGCTTCATAGAAATGCGTTCACTACCAAATATAATACACATACAGCAAACTCATTTAGCAGCATGATCTGTGTTCAGAGCTTACAGTTCTCTTCAAAGACAGGGAAAAAAAGGGTGCTGAATCATGGTGCATGGTTTTGGGTGCCTCTCAGTTCAAACACCAGATATTTCCTTTGTGGAACTCAAAGGCAAGCAAGTAGCTTTCACACATACCAAGCTTGGCTACATTAGTTGTCAAGGACAACCCTTCCCTCCCCACCCACTGCAGCCAAAATCTTTTGGTCGCTACTTGTGGATTTTTCATCTTTGCTGTTCCTTCACATTGTGTACTCTGCCCTTCCCTTCAACTGAAGGTATGGAGATATGAAACAGGCATAAGATGAACAGATACAATAAAGCTTTTATAATAAAACATATTAGTGAAGAAATAAGAATTAGCCTAAGAGACCGTTCTGGCTAAAAAATGCAAGTCCCCCTTAGCAGTTACACAGCAGAGACTAAGTCAGCAATAAAACAGCAGCAGACAAAATTTGCCTACTACGCTTTCAGACATCTAGAACAGCCCAGATTTTCTTCTTCTTCCTTACAGAAACACTTCCTTTTGCTACAATGGACCATTGACACAGCTCTGTAGAAAGAAAAGACATTCTTACTTTTCATTATTTTCTTCCCAAATGAAGCACTGCTCCTTCCTCAAAAATGCTACCAACCCTTCTGTAACAAAGTCTCTCATAGACCACAAGCTGAAGGTTTATATAAGAACAATGAACCACAGGCACTGGAGATAAAATTGAGCCATAGATATTGCCAGGTCCAGCTTTGATTTAAAAGGGATGAAGGAGGAGGTAGGGAGCTTTTGGGGCTTGAAGAGAAAATGGAGCCTTTAGAAAATGGGGCTCTTCTAAAAGATTTTTTTGTTTGTTTCTCTAGGCTGTCCTTTTTTGCTATGAAGTCTGGTTTCCTACTGAGTGTGTTTTATGTGCACGTTCTTGTCTGTGCAATTGCTCAGGCACAGAACAGCTCATCTGATCCACCACAGCATAAGTTTAAAGAAGTGCAGAGGATAAACTGATCTGATCTTAGGTTCTAAATCTGATCATAGGTTCTTCACCATGCCTCGAAAAGGTTAAATCTCCAAGAGCCTCAGGCTAGATCCTGGCACAGCTGATGGAACAGCTATCTTAGTTGCAGGGGTGAGATAGCTCAAATGCTTGAAAATCCAGGCATGAAATGCAATTTATTAAGGCCAGAACTTTTTCTTTTCTGTAAAATTATCCCACACCAAAGTGTACTTTTAAAGCAATCTTCTATATATGTGCTTGTTCTCACAATGAAACAAGAGATTAAGTGATCTGAATTTCTAAATCAGCTGTAGAGGGGCAACAGAAGTGTCTTTATTTCTGCTTTGTAGTGGCAGAAGAAAGCCATATGTTAGCTGACTTTTTCGTATTGATTGCTTACAGTCCTTGTTGTAAAGGCTGGCAGTATCGTTATTGCATCTCCTCAAAATAACAATGCTCTATATAAGAGGGAAGAAAGAAAGACTTCTGACTTGGAAATTATTTGTATTAAAGCAGTGCCCAGAGGCACTGACAAAATCCAGGACTCTCCTGCTGGATGAGTTAGGAATGCAGGTTAAGAGACAGCTCTGTTGTAATGTTAATATTTGTTTATGCCATAATGGGTCAAGAGTCACCAGGGGGATTTTGTGTGAGGGGTTGAAGTGTAGGTAGACTAAGTGATGCTCCTGAGGTAACATGAGAGTTTTGAGGCAGAATCAGAAGATTAACATGCCCCTCTTCAGGAGAACTTCGTGCAGCACCAAAAGACCATTCTTTTTTTCCCTTTAAAGGGCTCTAGTTGTGCCCAACCACTGTCTCAGCTCTCTAAAGCTGGTAGCTGCAAGTAATTCAATAACACAAATGTTCTGACAAAGTAATTTTTAGCCTGTTAATTATTCCCAAACACATTCTTTCCCCTTCAAGTGGAACTAGATGACATCAAAGCTGTTTGAGGGATGGAGGAACACTTGAAGTATTAGCAAGAACAATGGAACAGACTACCCATTTTATTCCAATTAATTTAAAGGGGAAAAGGCTGGAGATTTTCCAAGTTTCACCTTGAGCACTGATAACGGAAAAAGACAAGACAGCGTTGTGGGAGTCCCAAATTACCCATCTCTGCTAGGTTATACTAATGTTTTAGAAAGGGGAATGCAGGGCTAAGAACATTGCTTAGAGATTGCAGGGAGCTCTCAAACTCAGTGGGATCCAAAATAAGTGATCTACCACACTCACACAGTCTGGTGTAAAATCAGAAATATTGAAATTAAAGAAAAAATGTGCAGAGAAGAATCCTGCTTGGAAATGAAAGCTGTATTACCTGAGTATATTATTATAGATGCAGACGGTAATGGGAATGATAGAGAAACAGTTTCTACAGCACCCAGCTGGGATAAATATTCAGTTCCAGTGATGGATTTTGTCTCTTTGTTTTTGAACTCCCTAAGAAAGACCTAAGAAAATTCGTGGACTGACAAAATCCTTCTGGACTAGCTTTGCTAGAATAAGTGCTGAGTGAGGGTTGAAAAGGTTCCTGTCTTAATTTCAGCCACATTAGCTTTCTAATGCTGGATTGAGCCATGCTTTAATTAGAGGGCAAAATCCTGTAATGGGAGTTTAGACATGTGTTCACTTAGCAGAGAGCAGTATGGTCAAATGTGTGACTCCCTTCCCCTTCCCCTTTCTGCCAGTGCTAATTTCGTGGAAGGGGCATGAAAATATTCCCTGGAGAAGCAGGCATTTCTCTCCTGTCCTGTGTACCTTTGATGTAGACACACAGGTGACACCTGGCTGAGTCATGTAAGGCCTGAATGTGAGTCTAATGAAGTCATCATGGAGCCGAGGAAGAGAAAATATAGCTCTAGGGACAAGTGGTAGAAGGAACATTGAAGGAAGTGAGATATGATAGATTGTTCTTTTATTTGTGGTAAAGCATTTCAGTCTCATGTGGAGAAGGAGAGGAGACAATCACTATTAGAAAAACAATTATGGTTTTTTGACACCCCCACAAAATGCCAAAGAAGTTATTTTTTGTGTGATTTGGTGAATGATCTGCTGTCTGCTCCAACAAATCAGAGACCCAGAGCACTAGGTCTTGTGCTAAATCTTGTTGAGAAGCTTCTCCATGCCTACTTACAAATAACAAACATAGTCTGGCCCAGTGGTCAAAGACGGTGTGTCTACAGTCCTGGTGTACAGCTCATTTACCTAGCCAAGGAATAGCACAACAGTGTGGAGATTCCTGTGTTAAAGAAACAGTGTTAATCTGTCATGCAAGGCATACAAATCCTCCCCAAATGCAGTCACTGCTGTGTTACTCGGGCTCCCAAGGGCAGCAAAGTCTCATATCAGAACCTTTCATCTGGTCTGAGGCTTGGGGGCATGAGTGACTCTAGGCTGTTCTTGTGCTCTGCCTAAATAAGGCTATGTCAGGCATTGCCAGTGCTGGCTGTATGCTCAGAAGCATAGAGCAGAATATTATTGCTAGGAAACTGAACTTTGCAGAGTTAGGCTTCTGAATTTAAGGGGCTAGAACAGAGCTGGAGAGTGGAGCCATTTGAATTATCATTGTAAACAAACAACTCAGTTTTTATGGAGAATTTTTAAACAGGGGAGATCTATAAATAGGTTTTTTCTTAATGTTATTGACGAAAAATATGTGTGGACAATATTACAGCTTCATGCATCAACAACATTGAAGTGAAAATAAATCTGTGTCTGAAGTACAGTCTAAATGACTAAAGGCATTTTGATTCTTTTGAGCTCAAAATGGCAAGAAAATGTCAACAGCACAATAGTTGAATTTCATAGTCTAGTGGCATCATTTTACACTAATTTCTGAATTTTTGGTTACTGACTCAGCTGTCACAGTAACATGACCAAAATCACAGCTCTCCTGCTTTTTGAGCTTCAGGAGATGCTGTTCAGACTGCAAGCTCTTCAGCTGCTGCTTCAGTAAGGATGGTCTTTTAAAACAAATTTATTTTCCTTAATGAACATTTTAAAATTTCTTGCTAATAAATAAAGCAGTCTCAGAGGGATCAGGCTTTGTATTAAATGTACTCTGATACCATATAACAAGACCAGATGGGATCTTCTAAACATAAGTACCTGGGAACAGGGGGCAAGTGCCTATGGATACTGTGACTGCTGCAGAATCTCACTGCAATCTGTTAAACAGAACTTCGCTTGAATTGTTCAGCAAAGATAAAAAAATCAGGGTGTTTCATAATTGTTATTTCATTCCATTCTTCTTGTAGGTTGTCATTGCAATGGAGGTCAAATTCAAGCCAGCTGTAGGACCTAAAACATGAGTTTAATCACTTCAGCTGGAAAACTAGGTATAAGGCCTGTAAATATTCTAAAAATCTATCATTAAAAAAAGAATTTTTTTGAGTTTTCTATAACCCTGAATGAATTTCACTATTTGAGACCTACTTCCAAAACAAACTGGAACTCAGAGAATGGCAACAAACCAAGACAGACCTTTACAGGACTGTCCCAACTAGTATGGAGTAAATAATACAGCTCTACAGAAAATAGACCTTAAAGGTCTGGAGTTTTAGACTGGAAACATGAATTGGAAGCAGTGCTAAATTCAGGAAATAAAAATAAAAGAGTGGCTCTATTTGCTCTCGTCAAACCTGCTGTAAACCTGGAGTTATTCCATGAAAGCTGTGGTGTCAAAGAGTCTTTATGACTTTCACTTGGATCTTCAGGGTGATTCATCTCAGTGCTGCCTCCTTGCACGCCAAAGCAGGTCTCTGACACTCACACAGGTTAGGAGGGTTCAGACTAGGAATACCCTGGAAGGTGGAAGTGGAAGGAGTGGTCTTGGCTGGTTTTCTTCTTGAAGTTGTAAGTTTTGTTTACTGAGTTCTAGAGCTGCATGTCCATCCCAGCAAAAAATGAGCCCGGAGAGCACCATGCCTCTAGGAGACCAGTATCTGAATTTGGATGATGCACAAAGGATCTTTTAGGTATGAACACAGGATGGTTAGAAGTAGATCTCGGCAAGCAGAGGACAGAGGTGGAGCCACTGCAGTGCCCTGAACTGGTGACATGATTTCTGGTAGTGGGGATAAAAACAAAAAGGAACTTCTGGGAAAATGGTTTTCAGTGGCTGGTTCTGGATCCTGATGGGATTTATTTCACCTGAATACATTTCTGAAACTATTTTGTATCTTTGCACATCTGTCCATATCTGAGAGGAAGCACTGCAATAGACCTGAGAGAGAATTAATCTCCTCCTGTTCCTAGTAGAGTTTTCTCATCCAAAAGTTCCTTTTTCCATAGAGTTAGAAAAGAATAATATTAACTTGCACCTTTTTTCTTCCCAGATGATAGTATTATGTTCCACTAGGCACTCTCCTGCAGAGGGCCACCAGAATATAGTTTCTTCAAGAACAAATTATTTAAAAAGATCAAAACATCCAGGAGGAATTCTCTTGGCTGCCCTTTAAAAATCTTTCTTCCTCATTTTCTCCCTTTCTTATTTTTTCTCATTCCTCTCCTGTAAAATGAAGTGCTGTGCTTTTTTTTGGGCAGAAACAATGGCAGATCCAAAATGTATGAGCTGAGAACAAGATATTGGATCCTTGGCAGGAGAGAGATGGAACGTGGTGTCCACGTCCATGTCTCTGTACCATGTTGAGCAGGGAAGTGACCACAGTGGAGCCTGAAATTAAGCACACTCTTGTTGCTGTTAGATTTTATTGTTGTTGTTACAATTGTCTCAGGGAAGCAGAGCTGTATAGAGGAGGTGGAACAAAAATGCTGCAGATGGAAGGAAATTAAAAAAAAATATTTTGCAGATTAATTTGAGGACTAGGAATGGTCCACTAGGCAGGGTATCAAACCACAGAGAGCTGGAGAGCTTAAGGCAATTTGCTGAAGTATAGTTTATAGTTCCTGTGGCTTTTCCAAGTTGAGATTTTGCCCAAAAGATAAGGGGTTTCTTAACATATCTCCAGGTAAATTGAGGACATCTCAGAATTGTGAAAAGAGGGAAGCAGGAAGCAGCATAAAATTGTAATCTGATGGATTTCAGGCATGACCATGAGACTTGTTGTGAATTCAGCATCCAGTTCACTCAGACTAGCTGGTGCTCCATGCTTAAGAAGATTTTAGTCTGAGAATCTACTAGAAAATAAGTTTCCTCCATCACAGCTGGTCTCTGGCATGTTATTCAGGATGAGATAGAGACTTGAGATATACTCAGGGTGGCTCACTGTAGGAATAGGTGGATATAATGACTTTGAGATCCGGATATGGAAATGCTGGCAATAGATTGCCCCCACCAAGGAATCTGACTCAAGGGGGGCTGGAACAGCAAGTTGTTTGTTTAACCATGTTGCTGTAACACACCAGAAGGTCACTGCCTGTTGGTTGTAAGTGGATAGCTTGGGATTGTAGCTGCTCTCTCTGTTTTATATTGCTAAATAGATTGGAAAGTCTAGAGTCTGTCTACTGAGGTGGTTTTTCTCTGAAAGATGATAAACTTTTTTTCTCCTATCTTTTCATCCTGGGACAAAGTCTATTTTGTCAGATTTTTATTTTGATGGATGCAGTGTGTCAGAATAAAGGGTAAAGAATGAGCAGCTTCACAGCTCTATCATTGTCTGGCAAGGCAACCCTTCATCAATTGTTTGATCTCTCTTGACCTCAGCTTCACTGTCTGTACAATGACAATAATAATATAAGCTGCTTTTATAAAAAGCTGGAAGATAAGAACTGTCTGATAATAATCCTTCAATTATTATTATGAATTGCTCCCCTGCTTCATTTGCTTTTATGCTATCTTAAACCTTGTCACTGATTTCTCTCTTGGTTTGTTGGGGCTGTGTATGAAGGAAATATGTTGGAATTAATCCAAACCACACATCTTTATCCTGTCTCATCAAAGTGAAATCACTTTATAAGATGTTTTAGGTTCAGCAAGGCCCACTTGGTTTTGAGCTCCTGGTATTAAGGCAAATAGGGTAGAATGTGGAGGAGTGGGAGGAGGTCTCCTTTCTCTCTGCTGTGACTCAGCACTGTGGTGGGTTGAGGGATCCCACCCTCAATTCATCCTGTGTGTCTTCCTGTCAGGCACTAGTGCAGAATTTCCAGTGGTTATCTGTGAGAGGAATCTTTTCCTACCCAGCTTTGTGTCATGTGCTATCAAAATTTCCAGAAAATATTATTAAAATGAATTTAACTTAAATTAGATTGCACTATCTGGATTTGGCTTTTCAAGGCAAATCTATTCCTCAACAGTACAATTTTTTGAAGGTCCAGCTTTGTTCCCCACTGCTTCCACAACGGACCTATCCTGAATTAAATCCAGCTGAAAGTCTGCTTTTGAAACACTCGAGGCACATCAGCATTCAGAGATTCTCAATGTACAGAGATTTGGCAGCATCTGTGCATGCCTTCACACTCCAGTGTTGTCCCTTGAAGGGAGAAGGCCTGCCAGTTATTGAGTGTTATTCTACAATTAACCCTGTTGGGAGAAATGTCCATGCCATCACGGATTGTAGCTGTAAAGCTGGTAACAAATCATCACAATGCAATCAACCCTAACAGTGCTGAAAACCTTTCCTTTTCTCTCTGGGGTATTTAAAATGTCATTTGTTATGCACATTTTTTCCTTTATATGTTTTATTATTAATAATAATGCAATAATGATGAAAAGATCCTCGAAGAAGCCTCAGGAAAGGAATTTTATAAACATTACCGTGGAATAAAATAAGCGCATTCCATTTTATCAGGACATTTTCCATTATAAATGGCCAGCTTTCTCATCACTCTGCCAACAGCTATGCCTGCCATCTGTTCACTGATGTCACGCTATAAAGTTCACTCACAAAACTGCTTGTTGGGAAGTCTAGGGTTGTGCTAGAGAAGTTTTGTTTATGAATAAATATGTTGGCATCTCTTGAGTTTTTGGGGTTGTTTTAAGGAATACATTTCATTTGTTTTAGAGTTCAGATTACTGTCTTCACTATACAAAGATAACACTCTCTGAAATTATTGGAGATTTTGACTCTTTTATTTTGGAGGAATAGCATTGATGGAATAACTGTTGGACATCTTGAGAGAGAGAATTCAGGAACTAGGTTTTAATAAAATGCATTGCATTTGTCTTCTGGAAAATCGACTCTGTCCAGCATGCTAAATTGGGCATCCTAAATTATTAATTTACACCTAAGAAAATACAGGTCAAATCTGGTTAGGAAATGAAAGGGGAGAGAGTTGTGTCAGTGAAAAAAGATAATTATATTTGAAAGAACGAGAGAGAGAAAAGAAAGAAGAGAAAGCAAGTCAAGGAGCAAGCAAGCAGATATCTCTCCCCCACCTCCCTCCATCCCCCACCTTCAATTTTTAGAAAAAACCACAGAAATTCCAGGTGGGAAATGAAAATGTTATGGTTTCAACACTTCCTCTCTCCCAGGAAAAAGACAATTGTACTTGGAAATGGCAACAAAAATCTAATGGAAACTTGATGTCAGGGTAGTGTTCTGGCCAAGCTCAGCCTTGGCTAGAGCACACTTTCCATCATGTATCATCACCGGTGTCTGCTCTTTCTGAACTCAGAGGACCCCACACCTTTGCTTCACCACTGTAGTCACAGCAGCACCAAGGAGCATTAACTGCACCCTCCCCTGTTGCTCTAACCCTGGCCACTCTGCTGCTCCCCAAATGCTTCCTGTAAACCTGCTTCATCTACCTGGGAGGTGGAGACTGCAGTATCCAAAAACCAGGCAGGCTGGAATGGTAGGAACTGGCATGTAGCCTGGGCCAGAAGTGATGAGGACATCAGTGCAGCCAGAGGAACAAACTCTTGGGCTTTGAGATTGTGTCAGGTTTTGGGTGGCAGTGTAGGAGCAGGTGTGCACGGTCGGGGTAGGGGTGGGAAGATGTGGATGTTGAAGCCATGCTGGCTGGTGTGGGGAGCTTTTGTGATCCCCACACGAGGTGAAAGCAGTCTGACTCCTGACCCACATCCTGTGTATGTTGTGTATGTCTGTAGAGAGTGTCTTCCATGGGATTTCCTTGCTAGGGAAAACATGCCAACAGGGCTCAGTGAGATGTGGACTCCTGGTGTGCACCATGGAGCTTTGGAAGAAATGTTAGCCCAGGAAGGCATGTGTTGACAGGTGTTCTTTGGTGTAGACCATAAGACACTGGGTACAGACAGAAGGCCCTCCTGAGCTTCTCACCCAGGACTTTCTGTCGGATCACCCATGGTACCTCAGCCCTGATGCTCTTGAGGAGGATCCTGTAGCCAGTTTCTGTTTCATGACCAGACTTGCAGCCTGTTTCTTTACACACAGAACACTGGTGTTAGCACAGGAATAAAAAGAGCATTGGGAAGAAAAAGAGCATTGGGGATCCTGTTTCTTAAGAGGAGAGAGGGAACTTTGCTTTTTTGCCTTTTTGTTTTTTTTTTTCAGGAAAACAAGGATCAAGAAAGTTTCCGTGGCTATGCTGAGGTTGGAGAAAGTAAGATGCCAGAAGGGGAAACTAATCTGAAGTAAAAAATGTTTCATACCAGAAGGCAAAAAGATAAATGTGGCCAAGAATAAACTAAAACTGGAAAGGAGAGAATTTCTGATCATTTGAGGAGTAAACTGGCCTCCCCTGAAAAGGACTAGGGATGAAGAATCCAACTTTCCCTCTGGTGGAGCTTTCCCTTGTATGAGAAGAGGACAGCATGGTTATTAGAAGAAGACATGTGGTCCCAGGAGGCCTGAAAGGGATATGATGTCCCCATGTTTCCTGTTCTTCTGCCCCACAAGGCCAAAGTATTTGGCCCTGGTTTCTGAAGCATCTCCCTGCTGAATCCAACATCATTGCCTATCTAATTTGGAGCACCACATTTGTAATTAAGGCTCAGGCAAGATCTTTATTCAGTAAGTGGCCCTAAAAAGCCTTTTTTTTTTTGTCCTTGGCCAAATCCCAGATCACTGAAGAAAGCAGCGCAGAAGCTAAAAATTAGTCAATTTAATAGAAAATGGGAAATGTTCCTGTGTCAAGTGTGCATCTGTGCCTCTTTATATATCCTAGTCTAAATATAGGTGCTCTGAGGGCTTGCTACAGATAACTGGAAAAAGGAAGGTGAAAAGAAAGAAGCCATTTAATTTCCTCTTGCCCTTCCTCCAGCCTTCACAGTGTTTCAACCCCCACCCCATCTGTGCCAGCTTAACCCCTTGAAGGCTCTGCATAGTGAAGCCACAAACCTGGGAGGATTGGAGGAAATCCCACCTGCAAAGTCAAGTGGCAAGGAAATGCTTTTCTTTTTTAATCGCTGTGCTTAATCCTGCCTTTTCTAAACACTGTTGGAGGCTGCAGTTCATAATTTATTTTCTTAAATTACCATAAATTGGAATTTATGGGCCAGGTGATTCTCTTTGAAAAGGGTCCTTGTTCACTGGAGAGGGGAGGGTGGGGCCAACCTGTCAGCAGGGAGCTTTTGGACTTCTCCAAAAGCAATTCTTTGTTTTTCTCTGTTCACATCAATGTTCCCCCACAGAAAAATAAATAAATAAGCATTCAACCTTCTTTTAACAGCTGCCCACAAAGGATCTTTTCTTAACTCTTCTCCCCCCCCACCCCCCGCCCCCCCCTTTTTATTGGTCCTTCTGATTTCTTGGCACAGTGAAGGAATAAGAGAACTCTAGAGACAGTAGGATCCTTTTAGAGACACCTTGCTTTCAGTGCCTCTTTTTTTTCTAATGTAAGACATTTTGGGGGCAAGTAGATGGGCCTTTTTCCCCAAAGAAGGACTTCAGGGAATAGCTCAAGGATGCCCTGGGACTTGAAATTTACCCCTTTTTATCATGAATCAATTACCTTGTTTTTGCTGAGGAAGAGGAGGATACTGTTTTATGTTCCCAACAACAAAAATTTCTTTAAGTGCTCTGAGTTTCTCTACACTTCATACTGTATGGCTTTTTTAGTAAGGTTTATGCTAACATTTTTTACCTTGTGCTGCCTAAGGCTATGAAAGGATATAAATTGTTTTCTGGGTCTCCTATGGATTGGACAAGGCATAATGGGATTAAATTACACTGAGAAAGATTCAGGTTAGACATCAGGAAACACTTTTTCACAGTCAGAATAGTTAAATGCTGGAATACATTGCCTAGGGAAGGGGTGGAATCTGTGTTAATAGAAATTTTTAAGAAGAAGTTAGAAAAATATTTGGCAGAAATGTTTTAATATAGCTGAATTCTGCCTTAGGATAGGGGATTGGACTCAACTGCTGTTCAACTGCTGTTCTGCAGCCCTTGCTTCTCCTCTACCAATTCATCCAAGGATGACTTCACCTTTCTGATCTGGGAGGAACTACAGTTCACCTAGTGCAATGTTTCTACAGTAGATTGCACTTCCAGCCTGTTTCAAGCATTGAACCAAGTTACTGTCGTCATCCCTGCCCCCTCAGGCCCCCACCTCGACTTCCTTGCTCGTTCCCACGTGCGGAAATAAGTGTATATACTGGAAAATGAAGTTGTTCCAAAGTTTCCTGGCTACTGCCTGATGCCTACCAGACCATGGACCACAGACTGAAGAATGCTGGCTGTAGTGACCTCCTGAGGTCCATTCCAGTCCTAATTCCTTTGCTCCCAGCAGCGCTCATGCGATTCATCACCATGGCTCTATTGACGCATGATAATTTGAGCCTTGGTAATAATTATGCTCCTGAGCCCTGGGAGAGAAAGGACTGTTCATTGGTGAGATTGGCAGCCTGGAAACAGGACAAATAACTTCAAAACCATGGCCCTTGGTCAGCCTACTGTTAGGAAGTCCATTAGGTCCAGACCTGAAGATACATCCTCATTTGAAATCAGATAGCCTGTCTTTCCAGCCTCCAGACAGGTGTGCCATTTCTGCCCATGAACAAGGGATATATCTGAATAATCACCTCAGCAGAAATTACTTGCAGAGGCATTGACTGAAAATTGAAAAAGCCACAGATAAAATTGGTGTACTTGTCTTTTTGTGCTTACTTATTCACATATCTAGCCAGGTTATTTGAGAGTTTTAACGTGCAATGTAGTAATTCTCCTGATTTGCATGAACATCCAGGAGAACAAAAATCAGAATATTATGTAACATTCAAACTTTAATAGTTTATAGAAAGACTGGCCAAATAGTTTTAAGAAGTGTATTGGCCTTCTTGGGACCTAATGCACACCCACAGAGTAATGAGTCTAATTTTTCCAGTTTCGGAGTCTAGGAGAACGTGAGATACCTTGCCATTTGCTCCAGAGCTGGCTCAACAGCTATCATCCGAGATATGCTCAATACTGGATTTGCATTTGCTTACCCTAAGAGGTGATACAGCTCATACAGTCCTTCTGTATGACAGATACTGATTTTTTCTCTGCTAATCTCTCCATGATCCACCCTGAGGGAACCTGCTGTCTGCAAATCAATATTGCATGAAGCACGGGTCTCTCCATCCAAAGCCCTGGTGGTTCCAATTCACCTGCCCACACCTGCTCTGCCTATCCTCTGCCTTTGTGTTGTGCCCCTCAGTCACCTGGGTGCAACGGCTTCTGGATGTTCCCTAAGAGACAGAAAAAATACAGCACAACAGACCTAGCCCCAGGAGTCTGAGTCAAATATATAAAATCAAACAAGATTCTCATGCTCTAAAAATAGTTAGTTTATCTAAGTGACACAGAGAACTGCCTCTTTTCTCCTGCCCTGGGTTTTTAGATATTGGCTTGGCACTCTCTGGGATATGTCTGTGAAGTCTGCCTGCTCCTTTCTTCCCACATAAAATCTTTCGGCTTTAATGCCACAATTCCTGTCTCAGATATTTGTGCTCCTTCCTTGTGTTCAACACCACTGGACACAATTTTCAGTAATTCCTGGAAGAATCACATGCTTGCTGTTCTTCTGACCCAAATCCAAGGTGACAAGAAGTATAACTCCCCTGCAAGTTCCTACCACCTAGAGACCTGCAAGATCTTTGCATCCAGCAGCTCATTTCTCCCTTGCCTTTGGGCTGTGTTTTCCCTTCACTCTACATGGGAAATCTGGAAGTTTCCCAAGGACAGGAGGAATGAGACATAGGTGAATGTCTGCAGGCTAGAGAGTGAGCAGTGTCCGAACAGGGATGTCAGATCACACACTCATGAGAAAGCTGACTGAGCAGCTGGTGAAGGCCTGTGCCTTCAGGTCTGAACTAGATTCAGGATTATAATTTTAATAAGCATTTTTTCCTAGTGAAGCCAGGCATCTGGGCAGTGCAAAAGCTAATGGAATACCCCATAATTTTTGGCATCCAGGAAAGTGATTTGCTGACCTACATTGAAGAAGGATGATTCTATAGGGCAGCCATTTTGTTGGGACACTTGGGACTCTCTTCAAGTTTTGCCACAAATGCAAATCACTTAAGCCAAGACTTTCAAAAGCAATTAATGAAGGAGGAAGGAAAGTAGCTCAAAATGGCAATGTCTCCACCCATTTAAAATGGGAGCTGGCTTGCGTTGGGGATAGATGATGGAAAGGGTTTGCAAAAAAGCCCAAAGGCAACAAGGTATGAAAAGACTTTCTAAATAAAGGTTCACACTTTTTCTGTGAAAATATGATAGATTGGGATGACAGAAGGCTTGAAACCAACTCATTGGCCTTTAAAGATAGAGGGTTTTTTGATGAACCTCCGGCAAGGTTTATTTTTTAATAATTTTTATCTGATGCTTGTTTTTCCATAACAGCTAAGTAATGACAGGCTGCCAACCCCCTTGCTAGATACCAGGAAATACACATGGTGAAGAAGTCATGACTCATGATATAATCTCTTTCGCAAACTTGAATGTTGTTTGTGAAAGTGACTTTTCTGATGCCTAATACAGTGTTGCGTTTATGTAATTTAGCATTGACTAAGTAAGTGCCTCTTCTCTAATGGGTCACCTATTTCTCTTCAGCTTAGAGTGTTTTGAGACCTCTGCTAATCAGTTTTAGTTGCTCAGTTTCTCTAGTAACTGACTCAAGGAGACACCACTCAATCCTGTAAGCCTTGTCTCCTTAGCAAAATGAGGTAAATATTTATGTATGTATTTGACTGCTTTTAGTCATTAGGATCTGGAAAGAAGTAAGACATCCACCAAGACCGGCAAGAGGGTAAAGTCAGTGCCTCAAAAAGGTCAAACTCAGAGCTCCCTTGTCATGTCAGAACCTGCAAGTATGGTCTGGATACTCACATCGGTGGTATGAGCCATTGACGAAAGGGGGAAGAAGAGTGCCTAACAAGAGAGGCCTTTTCTCATCCCTCTGCGTTGCCTGTCCTGAAAGCAGTAGTCTGAAGACTACTGCATGATTTAGAGGTTACCCGCACAGCCCAGTCTCAGACTTCCTTCCCAAGTGTGAAACATAGTGGCAAAAGGCACCCTGAATTTACTCTGCAGTGATGTGGGGCACAGAGGGTTCTTAGTTCCTCCTCTGAACAGGTGTATTTATACAGGAGGTGCCTTTATACCTGCTGCCTTCTCAACCCTCATGTTGTGTAAGATTCCCTGGTGGGTGGGATACTCTTTGCTGGGAAGAGACAGGAGTGAGAAAAGCAAGCAACTATCTTTCAAACTTAATTTGCATTATATTGCTGGCCTGAATACCCAGGTAGTTTTCAAATGTGACTGCAGTAGGATTTGTGCTTGATTTCTTACTTGGTTTTGCTCCTTATTTTTCTTCTCTCTTGAGCACTTTGTCTTATGTGTGTCTGGTTTATTCCCTCTTCATATTTATATAAAGAACAGATTTACTGGGGGATGGGGAATCATCATGACACACAGCCTTTAGGTCTTCCCTGTCAACCTGGGACTATCCGTGTGAAAGGCAAAGAGTTCCTCAGGTCATGACATATCTCTGTCCTCATCAGCACTGCACCTGCATTGAGCTCTGTATGCAGATCAGCTCAGAACCATGAGAAATACCTCAGGGCCACATGCTCAGGTGCTGTGAGGAGATACAGCCCCTGTGGTTTCCAGATCAGAGGCCTAATAAGTGAGTCCTCAAGCCCATGCATCTACTTACAGCTTCTGTAAGTAAGCAACTGATTAAATCCTCTGGAGCACGCCAATGTCTGTGCAGAACTATTCTGCTAAAGGAGGGGAGGGCTGGGAGGGGAAAGCACTCTCTGAATCACTGGGGAAAGAGAATATGTTGTAAATAAAGCTACATGCCATTAATTAACTTAGCATAATCACCCTGTAATTACACCAATAATCATTTATCTTGGGCTCAGACCAAAAACCCTAATGGGGAAAATCCATCATATCCAATTTTTGTCCAGATGCTTAATTCCCCTACTAAACTAATCCTAACGGTTCTGTCAGCTTCATTATGGTGCCATTAGAGATAGAAACTAGAAAGTGCTCTAAGCATCTGCCTCCCTGCCACGCTTGTCCTAAACCATGGGAAAAAAGGGTGGACAGAAGCTGGAAAACTTGGGCTGCCATATTTCTAATGGACATCATGAGTAGTTGTGCAAAAAATTGTTGGCAGTATTTTGAAAGGAGATCACAAGTAGGGGACTAATTGTTCATTCTGGCACTGAGTGAAGAAATCCAGGCACTGATGTTAACCCCAGGTGAAGGTCTGGCATGAGGGAAACATTGCTTTAGTTCTTTTAAAGCCTTTGCAAATATTCAGGTCTGGCAGCATGGAAAATAGAAACAAAGCTTTCTGGAAATTTCTGCAAAATTTGGTCTGAAGTGCCATGACTTTAGGTATGTCTTGCTTTGACCACTTTGCCATTACAAGGACATTATAGAACAGGATAAAAAAAATTGTCTATAGGTTACATGGGGAATGGATAACAATATATGTGGACATTCTTCTATTCTTCAACTTCAAGCTGCTACAAATATCTGTATAAATTTAAAATGTATGTAACTATTTCAGGCCCTGAATGATTAACCAAACAAATTATTAACCTTGAATTAAAAAAGGTCTTGGCTAAAGCACATTAACTCTCATCATTTAAACTGCTAGCCTTAAAGATCTTGTCTTGTTATGTGACCAGCTGATTTTACAGAAGACTTCCCAGTCTTGTCAGATGTTTTTCTTAGCTTGAGAAAAATATAGTGAAAGTCTGGACCAGGTAGGTTGGTCTCTAATTTGCAATGCTCTTTTTTTAGGAAAGAGGCACTGCAGAATGAAGTCCTGCTTTGAAGGTGGAACTCTCGTTCCACAGAGGAATTTCAATCCTGGCAGCTTCTGTTTCATTTAGGACCTACACCCTGTTGCTTATTATTTCCTGGTAAGCATTGGTAAAGAGGTCATCTACTCTGATGAATGCATTCAGCTCTCTGCAGTTAATTATGGCCCTAACAACGAACCAGCCTTCAAGGTCCTGAAATGCATCACTGCTTTCTTGAAAAACAACACCTACTTCACCTTCAAATGCATTCATGCTGTGCTCCTAAAATGAATCTTCTCCCTCATACCTTGCTTTTATTTTATTTAAGGAAAAATAATATTTATATTAAAGAAATCCAAACTAAGCAAAGTACTTTTATCCCCTAAACAGGGTTGCACTGAGATTAAGTTTGTTTTCATCTATGTAAAAGCACAGCTCTGTCTTCCAGAACAGTTTCTTTGTATAAGAAAATGGTTTCCACCATTAGGAAGGGACATATGGTCCTATGTGCTGTATTTCAAAGTGGTCCCAAAGAACTGTACTGAACCCCAGAACACGTGTTTGTCTTCACCATAGAGTCAGGACAATAAGGGGAGAGCTGCGTTGTGCCTGTGGAGGCAACACTGCTGAACACCCTGTGAGCTGAAGAAACACCAGGCATCGCTGTTGGCCCCTGCCAAGTGTGAATCTAGGAAAGGACAAACATGTAGGAGAATGGAAAGTCACACTGGGAAGTGATCTAAGGACTGGTTGAGCCAGAAGTTGTCTTTGAATTTTTCTTCCATTGATTTGTCAACAGAGGTCAGCATTAGCTTCTTCTTCGTCCCTGCTGTCTGTTCATGAGCCCTTTACAGTAAAAAGGCTGAGAAGGCTGGGAAAACCCTCGAGTTTGGCCAGGCTGTTTTATCTACCAGAGAGACAGATAAAACAGAGACCTTGCTGATGTTCTGGTTGCTGAGTCCTGGGGTTCCTGTTATGGGAAGGAGGGAGAGGGCTGCACTGGAAGGTCAGGTCAGTAGCTGTCACTGCTCAGGCCACCTTGTGGAAGAAGGCAAGGCAGAAAGATTAAAGATTTATGCGTGAATGAGTTCATGAGTATATGACTTATCATAAGCGACCCCTCTCTCACCTGTTCCAGCTTGCTGGTTGGCTTTGGGCTGCATTTAACTCTGCCACTCCCTGATACTTGCAAAGTTTTCCTAGAAATTTTGTGGCCTCTCCAGAAGGGCATGAAATCCTCTTGCCTACTTCTCTCCTCAGGCACACGCACAGGAGGTGATCAATGGAGACTTTACCGGTTATTTATTTAACAAGGGAAACAAACCTAAACACAAAGAAGGATGGTTAAAAAAAGAATTTTTAAACAAACTCCAAGAACAGCAGCTGATCCTTCTCTTTTGTAAACAAGGCCTTACTGTAATCTTTTTAACTCTTGCCACAAGCCAGATTTATCTTTGGACATCCTGCTCAGAAATCACTGCACTTTGCAGTAGAATAAACATTCAAGGGACCCAGTCACATGGACACACACAGAGAAGGAGATAGAGGGACTTGGAGATCAAGAAGGGCTTGGAGATCAAGGTAGTGCAAAAATGTTTAATTATGATGGCAAATAAAAGAGAAAAAATCTTCAGTGAAATCCAATCCTTGTGTTGATTGTGTGTGGGTGGATAACTCACTTCCTTCACACTCTCCTTATCCACTGGTGCTGCACACAGCATGTGAGGACTCCAACTCCTGTGCCTCCACGTCATCTGCTTAAATCACTGAACTATATACAGAAAAAAGAGCTTTGAGATAAAGCTGGCACAGGGAAAGACATGCAACTTCCCCAGCAGAGCTGTGGTAGTGTGACAAGTACTTGGATCCCATCCAGTGAGCTGAAGCAAATATGGCTCAGGCCTGGAGCTGAACTGAGCTGTTTGACTGAGACCTGCTGCAGTGACTGCAGGAGGTGGGGGGACCCTCGGCTGCAGAACACGTGCATTGTTGCACACACACAGCCTTGGGGCCACCTCACTGAGCCACTGAGCCCCCCAGTGGGGACAAGGAAGCACCCAGTACTGTTCTTTTTATTTTTAAAGTGCAAACTTCTGGGCAAAGGCCCAGGCATTCAAAGCTGGGTGCAGAAGTAATAAAAATTAAAGTTCCTTTGTGGTACAGTAATGCTGAGATCTTTTCTACACCAAGAGTAGAATGAAGCTCAGAGTTCTTCAAAAGGGTTATATTAAATACTATAATAGCTGTCTTAATAAATATTGAAACAACGAGTGTTAATACAGAATCTGATGGAGGTGAGCAGTTGTATACTGAGAGTTGCACTTGATTGATCAGAAAATACAAAGTATTTCCACATTTTGGCAAATTCTGAAATAATTTATTTTGTCTATCCTGTCAGGGCAGGTAGGCATGAGGCTATAGACCAGCAGTGGGTCAGATGCCTGGTGTCGTGGAGCAGTGGGTATGTGGAGGGCTTCTGTGCTCTTACATGAGGGGTCCAGGGCTAAACAGGATTGATCTGGAAGACAGGTGGCAACATGGGACTGAATAGGAAAGAAACATGTGAATGAGGCACATTTGCAATGGGAAAAGTAAGTTCTTGATCTCTCCAGCCTGGACACAGGCCTGGGCAAAGAGATTCCCAGAGCCAACCATCCACTGCCAGCATGTCATGAATTACTGATAAAGTTCATTTGCTGCTGCACTTGTGCCTGGTGCCAGCTTCTGGCCAAGAGTGACATCATTTTGTCTGTGATCAACATCAAAGAGAGGGAAGGGAGGCCTAGGAAACCCACATAAATCTGAATGAAAGCAAACAAAGATGTGTCATCAGCTCTGGAGATGGCATCGTCAGGAGCGAAGTTTTATTAGCACTTGTTTGGGAGGACCTGTGCAGCTTGTTCATGGCTCCACATGAGTAATGTGGTTGTCCTGGGCCCCTGACAGTGGAAAAAGAATAATTATATTGCAGTGTCACATATTTCCTCCCTCTTCAGTGGTAGGGCTAAAAAGCAACAGGAAGTTCTCCAGCTCTGAGAACCATATTTTTGTCATTCTTTCATTGGGGAGCTGTTTGTATCAGAGCTCCCAGATTCGTGAGATGCCATCAATGGGGGCTTCCTCTGGTTTTCATTTGCTTCCTTACAGATGCAAAACTTGGGGTGTCTTCACAGGCAAGCCAGAGGAATGAGTCTGCGGTGGAAAGGATGGTGCCTGTGAAATGGTTTCTTAAAATGGAGTCCAAAGACTCAGGCTGTTATCCTTGGGTGACCTGGCAAGGACTGAGCTCCCTCATAGCTGATGAACACGTGATATGATTGTTGTTGGGAAAACTGCAGCTGCAGGATAATGACCTGAAACATTTTACTGGGGTAGATTCTTTTCTGTTAACATTCTCCTTTACTTTTTACCCAAAAACCTTCTTAGTATATTTTTTTAAATTTTAACTCTTTAATTTGGCTTTATGTTTTCATGCTACAAACCAGATATATTTTTTAACTCTCCAGATCTCTCCAGTGCCTCCAGAGGATGCATGTTGACTCACAGACACATTTTCCTCTTTTAAGTTAATTCTGCTTTTTTTTTCCCCAGCACATAAAGCTATAAACAAACGATGAAGAAATCCATATTTTAAAAATAGATGGAGATGGTCAGGGCATGTGTTCTGCTACTCATGCAGAAAAGAGGAGCATCTGGTTTGAAGAGAAGGCTTCAATGGCTCCAGCAGCAATTTATAGTCATGGAGCTGTCAGCTTGCACCTGCCCTACAGGCAGTAAAGGAGACAGGGAAAAGGAGGTTTTTTTATTTTTTCACTATGAACTAACCAATATAACTCATTCAGGTGGCCCAAAAATTGTTCAGATGGCCAAATTAAAACATGTCATGACTACACTGAGGTACAGCAGCTAGTGTGTACTTTTCTACCATCGCCTTTAACTAATCTCGATAATGGCTGGCTTGTAGGCCGGGAATGGGACTTACAAGGAAGGAGGAAAAGGAAGTTGACTGTGGTGCCCCAGTCCCTTTAGACTCACAAAACATATCTCAGTTCTCAAGGAGAGAGGATCCGACCTCTTTCATTCCCCTGCCAGAACTCCTGCTCCTCTCTTCCTCTGCCTGTGCCCATACCTGCACCCTACACCCGATGTCTGAACCCAAGTCTCAGTGTCTGTGCCAGCAGGAGACTTCACCCTCCAGCCTCCACCCACCTTCACCCTTCAACCTCCATCTTTCACTTGGATAGATTTCCTGCTAGAGAGAAAAAGGAGCCCAAAATGTAGGAGAAAAACCTTATCAGTGGAGCAGGTTTTCCTTTCTGTGAAGAACACAGCTGAAGAGCTTTCCACAATGCCACTGGATGCAATGATGAAACAAATGAAGCAAACTCGGTTCTGGAGCAGGAGTAAAGTTTTCGTTGAGTCCAGGTTCAGAATCAATATTGAACTTTGCCGGTAAAGTTGTCAAGACTGCAATTCTCATCCTGTCAGAATTGCAGAGAGGATTTAAATAAAGTATCTTAGATTGATGCAAATTATTAAAAACTGTGATGATTTGTAGAATGCAACTTCTGAATTTCTGGACTTCTGAAATATCAAAGCAACTATGTACGAATCTTCTGTTTTGGTATAGTTCAAATATGATACTACACATTCTATATAAAGACATAAAAAAGGTTCAAAAATTCATGTTAGTACTATTTAAATGCTTTAGCTTGTAAAAAAAAGTAGTTCACATAAATTAGTAACTCCAAGAAGTGCTCCAATGAAGTCCAAATGAAAGTCTGATTTCAGAATTACTTACTGTCTCTGAAAACATAACAAAGCATGTCTCTTGAAAAACTGGCATTTCCTAATAAAAAAAAATGCTCATATTTCTCACTATTTTATCTTTTCTGCTTGTTGTTAATTTTTAATCTCAAATCACAAATTCCTCTTTAAGGGAATTTTTCTTCCCTACAGTCCATTAAAGACGAGTAAGTGGCAGTTAACTTTCTGTAGTAAAATGTAAAACCTCTTATGAAGTCTCTTTACTCATGTATCTCATGCAAAATGTGACTTGTCAGAAGACATCTCAAGCAAGAGATATAGCCCATTAAATAAATGTAATCATGTCCCAGGAATACAGAGATAGAGTTCCAAAGGTAAAAAAAAAAAAAAGCAGCGAAAGACTGAACTAGTCCTGCAGAGGCATCCTTCCACTTTGGCCTGGGAAGTAAAACCCTCAATATACCATTTCTCTTAACTACGAGGGCAAGGATTAATCAGCACTTGAAAAAGCAATAATTTAAGCAAGTGGAATGCCAGCAATGCTTACTTTTAGGGGAAAGTTTATAATGCTTATATCCTGTCTGCTTTGCTTTAATTAAATTTAAAATACTTTCAAATAAACTATATTTAGTGGAGTAGAGATACATATCCTCTGGCACCTTTTTCTCCATGTTCTCATCCTAGTTGCTGTATAATTCCATTTTTTTTATGTTGTGCAATTTCAGTGTTTGCTCTATCCTACTTTGCTCTTGGGGGCTGGATTTCATGTTCAAATAGGGCAGTAACTTTGCTCCTCTGGAAAGGAATAATGGTGAGATTGAAAAGGTCAAATCTGCATCCCACAGGCTTCTTTTGCTGTAGCTGTATCTTTTTTCAAAGTTCACATTGTTCTTCATCAGAGAGCACTAAACCCCATACACTGGATGCCAACACAAAAGTGATGTGTTCATGGTTATGTTCTTTGTCAAAGATAATAATAGAAAATATACTGGTTGACCCACACCAACTGACTTCTGCCCTCAAGATTATTTACAGATCTTATTTATTGTGGTTGGGTTCAAAAGATACCAGTGTGCTTTTCTATAGATCTTGGGGAGGCCTTGAACAAGGCAAGGATCCCCCAGCCGTGAAGAGAACTATCAAGGTGCCTATCACTGGTGACAGGACTGTCATGCCAGAAAACCTCTGAGTCACCGGGGTAGGAAGGGACAAACCCCAGACTTGAAGATGCCTTCAATAATGTCAGAGGAAAGATGCATGAATTGCAGGTTGGAGAAGATCTAAATATGTCTGTCAGGTGCCATCAATGATCTACCCATGTGAATGAAGCCTCTGCAACTGGGCCTGCTTTATTCCAGTCACTTAAGTTTTAAAACCATAGAAACCTGATGTCTGTATTCAGCAGTTGGAACCCAAGAGTGGAAATGTTTTGCAACTGGGCAGTGGGGAAAACTTTGTTGGCTTTTTCTTCTTCTTCTCCTCTTTTGCACAACTTGGTTAAAATACTGCTCTAAACCACTGGTGACAGCTCATCACTTGAGTACTGAGAAAAGCAGATGGTTCAATGCTCTTGGTAGACACACATTCCTGACATGCTTGCTCTGCCTGACCCTTTGTGAGTTAGTCTCCTGAGCAAGTGATGCACACCCAGATCCACAGTTTCTCAGTGTGATGTGGCCTGCAACAACAGGCACCCTGAAGGGTCTTTTCCAGAGAATTTGACTCCTTCACAGCACCAGAGGAGTTTGGTGACATGTCCACATTGCTAGAGTATACTGGCTACTGATGAGAACTGGACTCAGGTCTTTGCTAGCATCTCCACATTCACCTAATGGGCAACATGCAGGATCCTATATGAGTATACAGCAAAGCCAAAATATCCTGTGGGCAAAAAGGATGGTTAGAAAGTCAGACTGTTCTTAAACCCTTTATCCAGCTGTCTGTATTATGGGGAACTCTTTGTATTTAAAAGAAACAGGGAGGTGAGTATTTCTTTTGGTATCCTGGAAGCCTTATCATCTCTGTAAGGAGAAAAACCAGAACAGCTTTGAAGGGCAGCAGTTGTTTATTTCATTCTCTTCACAGAGCTGTTAAATCTCCATGCACAGTGAGGTTAGCCCCTTAGGCTTTCATCTGGCTATTTTGATGAATTAGCAAAGCCACTGGCAGATGCTGGCTGTGAGGTAAATGCCAAAACTCTTCCTACATCCTGACTTTTCCACTGCTGTGCTGTGCTCCCCAGGTGCTCTGCACCCTAAGCACCTCTCTTCTCAGCTTTGCACCTCTGATATCTGAATATTATGTCAGGTTTTAATAGAAGTTGTGGCTTCAGGTAGAGAGTATCCCCACCCGGCTTTACAGTTATCCCAGACCTAAACAATCCAAGGGCTTCTGGAAGAGCCTAAGGCAAGAGAGACCAAAGATATGTGTGGGTTTGAGTTGTGGGGTTTTTTTCCCTTGTGACAGTTTGAGGAAGAGGACAGCCACTTGTTGGATGTCTTCAGATAAGTGGCTTAGGATGTCCTTGGAGTGGGCTGCGAAAAGGGATAAGAAAAAACTTGAACTCTTGGGAATTCTTTGCAGAAGTGTAGGAAATGACTTTTGGTTCACAAAGGATCACATAATCCATCACTGAGGAAACTGAGGCAAATTCCACATCAGATGAAGAAAGGATGATCTGCCAGTGTTCAAAAAGAACATGTTATTGGAAGAGCAGGACAACAGACAATAGGTAGGCATGCCAATCTTTTATCATAGACATGCATATGCTGGGAAAACAGAGAGCCTTGTGCCTTCATTTTGGTGATTCTTCTAGCGTAAGACTGATACTTTCTCTGTTGAGAGAGATTTAGGCCAGGTAATGTCCAGCTTAGTTCTTGCCAGCTCTCTGTGCCTCTGCTGCTGCAGATGGGCACTTAGGGTACATGTCTCTTGCCCTTTAGAAATATGTTGCCCAGAGAAGCCAAAATATAACTAACAAGAAAAAAATGCTCTGCACAATAAAACAGAATGCCATAAAAGTGTCATCGCTTCCAAACCTTTCTCTGGTGGGTCACAGCAGAAATATCCATCGTTCCTCTGGGGTGTATCTCCTGCCATCTGCTTCTCATTCACTTTCCTCCTCATGTCACCCCTTGGACAGATTCTGGAAAGGAGGGCTTGGCACCCATTGCCAGGAGATTTGCATCTTTCATTTTAATTTGATGGGTTCCCACCTCTGAGACAAAAGTTGGCATTATCCAGTGACAGAAGTTAAAAAAGGAAAACAAAGGGATACACCCAGTTCTGCTGCAATTCTCATTGATTTCTGAGATTCAGGTGAAAGACAAGCCAGGGATTTTCCACTTGGTGGCTAAGAAGAGTTTCTCTCCAGGGTCCAGAAGTGGGAAACTTCTGTCTCGGTGGCTCATTGGTTCAAAGCTGGCCTGGCTTGGCCTGGCTCTGTGCTGGAGCTGGGAAAGGTTCTAGCACTTATGAGTGTGACCTGGCTCTTCAGGGCAGCTATGAAAGTACGAAGGCTATTTCAAGACTTTTAAATTAGCCCAGCACTTACAACAGATTACAACACTCCAAAATCCTTACTCATCCCCATTGGTGGTGCAGTGGCTCCCTCACGCCTCATGACAATTTGTTTCACCAGGTGCCACAACAGAACGGTACCTGCAAAACCCCTGGGGTGGGAAAGAGTGGGGTGATGTAGCCTTGACAAACCTGAGCCCCACACTCGAAGGAGGCAAAGAGGGCTTTTAGTGCTGGTATGTTCCCTCCTGCCTTTGTCCCAGACAAGTCTGGGAGATCTCCCTCTCGTCACTGACAATACTGCCGGCCGACTGCCCTGGATGCATCCCCTCCTAGCCCTTCAGCTGACCAGAAGAGGGGATTTCCTCCCAAAGAGGTCAGTCCAAGAAAATATACCTTTTCACCACCCATTCCTGTCACTTTTCTGACCCCAGAACAAATGGGCATTATCTTCCAGCTGGATTCTGCCTTTGCAATTTGCTGTCACATTCTGAGGGCAAGGCAGAGTGTGTGGGGGGTGGGGGGGGGAGTGGTGGGAGGAGTGAGGATTGGTAAATCCCAGCACTGTCTGTAGTTGCACAAGGTCTTCCTGTGTTGCTGCCCATATAACCTTTGTGATTAGGGAGATGACGAAGACGTGCTCACAATACAGTCAAATGTCATCAGCCTTGCCGTGGCTCCTGCAGGGTTTATCCATGATTCTGCAGGAGCACAGCAAGGAAGGGGGATGTAACTGCAGGTCTGCAGCCTACTGCTGACAAGGCAGAAACTTTTAAGGACAACTTTTAGGTGTGGTATTAGTGCAGCCTTGTATTGTTTCTTTCTTTGTCCCCTGGATGCATGAGAGCATTTAGATTTAGATCAGCATGGAGCTCAGCAGTCTCTCTTGTGCAGCTGGGCAGCTATCCTCCCCCCAGAGAGCTTCTCCCTGTGCATAAGCCAACAGCTTCCAGCAGGAAAATGGGAGGGAATGGAGATACAAAATCTGTCTAGAGCAAGGAGGAAGGAGCACAAAGGAGGAAAAGGGAGGGAACAGATGTCATCCATGAGCCCCCACGGCTCCTCTCCAACGTGCTGTGATGAGCCCCCATGGCACATGCTCACTCCTGTTCTCAAGGGAGCTTGAGAGGAAAGCCAAACTCCTACAAATACCCTCTGTTCAGTCCTTCCCAGACGCTGAAGATTGGTCTCAAACAGATGTCAACAGGCCAAGCTGGCAAAACAAGACCCTCCCTCTGGTGAAGAAGAACTAATTTTTGCTTTCTGATCCCAGAAGTTCTGGGTTTCCCATAACTGCCTTGCAAGGGAATTAACTCTAACATTCGACAAGTGGTTAATTAAGGCCTTGTGCCTCATTACTGGTCTCTTTGGTGAGCATAAGCGTGTTACGCAGCTGAGTAAGTGCCACTCATGCACTGAGAAGCTGGGGCAATCTTTAACACATCCAGCAGGAAAGATGTGTTTTACTGCTATCAGGAGGTTGTGGCTTCCCCTGCTGCCTGTGAAACACATGAGAAGCACTTTTTACACCTGTCTCAGAGGCTAGGGAACAATTTGGGATGCTTCAAGCACTGCAAATTGCAGGCTGCAGCCCTACCCTGCAGCTGAAGTGCAGTTAGCAAAGGACCTGAAACATTTTGTTCAGCCTTGCTGCAAATAAAACCCCTCCCTCCCTCCCCTTCCGAGATTTTAATTTTAGAGCTAGGGAAAAATGCACTGAAGGAAGAGAGAATTCTTGGCAAGATCTGCAGCTGGCTGCCAACCAGAATCTGGGCTGCAGCAAGGCGACCAGTTTGAAGTCAGACTGTCCCACACAGAGGACAGCACTCGGCGAATCCGCCGGGATTGCATTCAAATGGCGAGGCAGGGCAGGCTCACCAGATGATGCCGATTAGCATAGCTCAGCATTGCCCCTCTTTGTAAGTGCCAGGAAATCTGTCCTTTATTGTCTAAGCAACCAAATACACACACACACACACACACACACACACACACACACACACAAGGTCTTTGGGAGGACTGACGTTGATGACAGGTTTGAATGCTTTTGGTGCAAAAGCTTTGTGCCCAGTGGACTTCTGTGGTGTTTTCTGAGAAACTAATTTATGTGTTTGTTTCTTTGCTTCCATGAAAAAGTTCAAGGACTTTTTACCTTAGGCAAATAAAAAAAGATGATGTTATCAGTGTTTGCATCATACTTTTGTGTGGCTATGTTTCTTTTTGCAAACAAACTGTTTCTAGGTCTGAGTCACCTGCCTTCAGTTTGGACACAGTACACAGTGTCTGGACAAATATTTAGGCCCGTAAGGTAAAGACACCGGCCCCAGTATCCCCTTTTGTGCCCAGCCACTGGGCTATCTTTGCTGTCATGTGGCTCCAATCCCTCCCAATGCTCATGTTTTGGATGAAACAATGATTAATGCATATAAATATTCAGCAGAGAAACTAGTAATTGTATTAAGCCATTGATGATGGAATTTGCTACAAGAGTGGAGGCTGCTACAAGAGGCTTTATGGGTCAAGATGTGTAGCTGAGATTTCAAAGCTCCTCTCACTAGAGATGTGGGGAAATGCTTCCAATTTTAATGGGACTTGCAAGTGAGGAATTGCTTTTCATTGTGAAGCTGCTGGGGGCAGTCACAGTGTATCAAGGTTGTGAGCAAAACAGAGACCTGGCCCTCAAAAATAATCATTCTACTCCTAACTCTACTAATGCCTGCATGTACTTCTTCTGACCTCAATTTCCCCATCTGGGATATCAGAACCCTGTTCCTCACCTCCTTGTAAAGCACTCTGAGATCTACCCATGGCAAGTGCTATAGCTTAAGTTAGTACCAGCAATGATTTTTCTCCCAAGTGATATATATTCAACTCAAATATTTATATATGTTCAAAAATAATATATTTGAATTTTACAAACTACTTTTTTCCATAAATGGTAAAAGAAAAAAATAAATTGAACATACTCTACTTCTGCTAAACAGTATATATGCAAAACACTATAGTAATTGCAACATTAATTACCTGTCTGAAAGTATTGATTCCCTTTGTAACCAATGTGAGCATCTAGACTTAGTCTATGTTTTGTGGACTCTCAATTTAACAAATGTGAAAATGCTATTAAAATTAGCATTGCTGTTTACAGAGATTTTATGGAGGAAAAGAAAAAATGCTCCTTTTCTTTAAGTTGATTCTGAGGATTCATTTCAGGCTTTTTTTTTTTTCCCTCTTGCTTTCTTCTCTGCTCTATTTTCCTTTGTGCAATATGGCAATATTCAGAATACTGAACATAATAGTGATTGCTGCTTTGCACAGTATTTGGTCTCTGGGCAAACTGGGAATATTAGAAATTGGTCATCAACTGCAGCCAAAGGAAAGAACTTGGGTAAAGCTTTTCCTCCTTATTTTGGTTGAGTCTTGGTGCCACGCATGTGCTATTAAAACCAGTCCCAAAACTCTTACAGGAAAAGGAGCAGTAAAAAAGAGCAGACTGAGATTTTGAATGAGTGACTTTCTGTGCTTGTTTGGAGCTCCTAGACCAGTCTGTAACTATAGCTCATGGGAGGAAAAACTTTGAGGGTTAACTTTTATGGAAGTGAATGGGAAAAAGAGAAAAAAAAATCTTTTTCTTTTGCTTACTGGGTAAAATTCTTCTTCCTCTTCTCGCCTCTCCCCAGTCAGGACAAAATGCAGGCTATAATTTCTAATGAAATCAGGAAGGGGGTAATAGTTCCTGGAAGAGGAAGAGAGAGATTGTGAGGAGACCCCTGCCAATGGTGTTCTGTTACTACAGAGAGAACCCTGAACAGCCCAAGGAAAGCACTTTGTGGGACAGATTCCTTTGGCTTAATCTGATTGGATTTTGTTTTTTCATTAGGCGACAAATTTTTTCATTTTCTTGCTCTGAAACATGTCTCTACCGTGCATTTTAAAGCTGTTCTGTCACAAACAGAACACTCTGTCCCCTATTGCACGTCTGTGGAATGAAATGCAGTCCTGTCTCCTTTTCTGTCCCTGCTGAGGTGCTCTGTGGGGTATATTGCCAGGAAGCGGCAGCACTTCCTCAGAAATGTTAATGATACCAATCAAAGCCTTGTTTGCCGGCCCCACACTGAGCCCTGGAAATTCTGGGAGTCAAATAATAGACATGCCACCGCTAAAGATCAGAGGAAGCACCTGGGAGGGGCTGCAGTGAGGACAGCAGCATGATCTACTGTCTCTTTGTAGTCTCTGAGTGGTCTGACTCCCAGCACTTCTAGTAAGTGATGCTGGAGCATTTCATCTTGTCAGCAGACTCACTGACATCCCTACATCACTGCCCACCAGCAGACAGCTTCAACCATTTCTTTTCCAGTTTAGTGGCCAGGACCTGCAGCATAATAAGGAAAATTTAGATCCTAGCCCCTGTTGTTTTGCTGCAGTGCTATTTATTGCAGTGGCTGGTTTGAATTTGTAGAGTGCCCAGAGGGTGCTCAGCCATGGACCATTGTGTCCCAGATGCTGGAGAAATGCTAGAGGAAAAAAGACAGACCAGGCCTCAAGGGGTTTATGGCTGAAGAAAAAGCAGGATTAAGATGTTCTATAGTTAGATGGGGAGTAAGCACAAACCAGAGGGCTACGTGTTGGATATTGCTCAACGTCGTATTTGGGAGGACGTGATGCTCACAAAGATAAAATAAAAGCCATGGGGACAGCTAAAAGTGGAGTCTGGATACCCTCACTGCTCCTTTTGCTTTAACTCCAAAGTGAATTTCCTCCCTTTCTTACATCCTGAAATTTTTTTCATCCATAGTGTTTAGCTTCTCTGAAGCCATGGAGATTTTCAGTTCAACTGGAGCCATTTCCCTTGGTCAACATCTGGAGTATTCCTGGCCCATTCCAGTGGCCTCTAGGCTGACCAAACATCTTTTTTCCAAATATTTGCAGGTGATCCCCATGTGCATGAAAACATACAGAGGTCACAAGACCCCTCCATGAGCTTGATTCTCCATTATGCTTTCTGGTAGTCACAGGCATAAGAGGGGATCCCTCCTTCCATGTCAGAACATACTGCAAGATGCAGGCAATTCCTGTGACAGCAGGACAATGGCATGTTGTGAGAAGGAGGCGAGAAGATGAAAAAGAGCAAATTAAATGTAGTGATGAGGATTTGTGGATCTGAAAACTGGAAACACGCAGGGTTTGAGCCCTGAGCTAACAACACACAACCCAGTGGGGCACAGAACTTGACTGCTGGGGGCATTCTGCAATTGGCGGGGGTGACAGTGTGCTGAGCTGCTCAGCACACTGTCACCCCCCCCCCAGTGAAGGGGATCCCCACTCAGCAGAAAAGGCAGGGGGATGAGAAGCACGACTTCAACACACGTGTGCAGTNACACACATACACACACACACACACACACACACACACACACACGCAGAGTCACAACCCAGAGCTTTGAAAAGGGTTAGAGACACATGACTGTTCCATTAATTGAAATACAGGAGAGGGAGGTGTGTGTGCAGGAGCAGGGACGGGAGGGAGAGCAGAAATAACGCAGTGCATTAATAAGATAAGAACTAGACAAGGACAAATAATGTATCGTTACACCTCAGAGACAAAAGGGCAGCTTCCAGAGGGCTGAGGCTTACACTCTAATCATCTTGACTTTGTAATGTTATACAAGTAGAGGCATATTCTGTGGCTTGGGAGACTTTGCTGAGTAAAACCCTGCAAGCCACAGAAAAATGCTTAAGCAGCCTTTTAAAGCCTGGCAATGATCCAGCCCTCTTCCCTTCCCTGTACCCCCCTTCCTCTACCACCACCCCTCTGCTGTAACCCAGCCAGAAAAGCAGGAAAACCCTTGAGACAGGCAATCTTTATTGGTGATGATATAAAAAGCTTTTAAAGACAATGGGAGGATTAAAGCGTTAGGGTCAGTTGCTACATTCTTGTAAGTGATGAGGGTGCAACAAAATATTTAAGCTCCCATGTAGCCAAAGGCTTTGAATTCAGTGAGAAAAGGGGGAGCTGCTAGGTGGGAAGGGCTTCTGACTGCAAGATTTGACTTGGCTCTAGATGCAATGGGGCTTGGCCCTTGCACGCTCTCCCCCAGCTCCTGGTAAAGCTGGAGTGAAGGGTCAGGCAGTGATGAGCAGCATTCTTAAGGACTGTGACCTTGGCACTCAAAGGCCATCTTGCAGCAACCCTTACTCCTAAATGTCACCCCAGGGCTCCCACCCTCAACATGCTGCTCTTGCTGCTGCTGCTATTTCAGGAGATGGCAGCCCCCTCTGCATTTGCCTGGAGCCACCAGCCTGTAATTTGAAACAGCAAAATCCATTCTGGTTGAACTTCCCACTTCAGGATAAGGCAGGAACTGTTCTCTCTCAGCTGCACAGGCACTCAGCACTTCCCCAGCTCTTATCTGCAGCACCCCAGCTCTCATCTCCTTAGGATAAGTGCAGTACAGGGAGCTCCTGACTGTACCAGCAGCTCCCCCTGCCCTGACATCGATTAAAGCTTGCTCAGATCCCAAGGCTGATGTACACCTCCCTCCTGCTGGCATTGGCACTGGTGGAGGGAACCATTGCCAAGAACAGGCAATTTAATGCTATGAGGTAGAACTGTAAACATCCAGGAAAAAAAAATTAAAATAAAAAAAATCCAGGTATATGCTGAACTGGGCAGAATATGTGCAGAACTGGGTGGAGAACAGAAACCAGAAAGCCTGATGTGGTTCTTCAGCCTGACTCTGATGCTGGGTGACTTGGCAGAGTTAAAACCACCCTGAATGGTGGTCATCCCAGATGGGTTTCCTCATGGTTTCTGATACCAGTGCTGCTGCAAGCCAGGGTTATCACAGCCACCAGAGTTTCCCATGACTGTGGGAAAGAGTTTTCTGAAAGGTTACTGCTGTTGATGTTGATGTTTAGCTCTTGGTAAATCCATCAGGGGAGGAAAAGAAGACACAGCATAGCTTTGAAATTGTGCATAGGGCTATAATCAGGGGGAACAGGTCACAGGTATCTGTGACTGGGGGACTGTATCCACATGGACTGAACTGTTGGACTTTAGATGCACATAGTGCCTGCATTGTTTTTTATAATGGTAAAAAAGGCTGTCAAACACTCCACAAACAGAAAAGAAAAAAGATAAAAGGAAAAAAGAAAGAGTCAGAGTCAGACATACTCCATGTAGTTGAAATTTTCACCAGAATTTTTGAAGACATCTCTGTTTCCTTGGTCAGAAGAAGAGTAGGTGCTGATTTAATCCTGCGCTGCTACATTTTCCCTGGTTTCAGGCCCAATGCTCTATTTTCTTAACACCCAAGGACTTCTTGCTCCTGCCCAATACAGCCTGATTATAAGGAAGTAAACCCCCTAATTTCTCAAATTTGATATCCAGAGACTTATTGATATTTTACTTCTTTTTCATTTTGTAGAAGGAGGAAGAGGCCTTTTTCTGCTTTTGGGCTGTGGTTTGTTGTAAATTCTCAAATTTTCCCTTTCTGAGTTTTCATGGTGGTGTCAGTTCTAAGTGCTTGATCTGTGTATAAATCCCCTGTACCAAACTAGATCTTCAGTGTCTACTTTCCTTTTTTTGTTTTCATTTGTGGGTTGATGTGCCCTAGAGTTTGCCTCCTTTCCTCCTTTCTTTCCACTCTCCCTCCCCATATTCCTACCATCAATTGAGCTAAGAAAACATATTTCTGTTGTCTACTCTTTATTCTTATGCTCATCATAAAGTTCATAAATGTTGGCACATTTTCCAGTTATGATTAATCATTGCAAAGGGCAGGAAGAGGGGTGGGAGTAGTGGAACATCTTAGTTGGGTAGGCTTAAGCAAATATGCAAGCAGTTCTTCATGTTTACACTGCAGGAGGCAAGAAGGAAATCACTTGATGTGCAAAGGACTTGAAGGTGGTGAGGTTTTGGACAGTTCTCCTATCCTATGAGGATTTGTTTCAAAGTGTTGGACCCACTCCCGGAAAAAGTTCTGTGTCTCTTCCACATGAAAGTTATCCTTATAGTAGAAAGCTCTGTGGTTCCAGAGAAACAAAGTTGTCAGATATCTTTCATCTTTTACTAGTAGTGTTGCTATGGCCGTGATGGCAAAAGAAGATCATGGAGACAAGATTTGTCCGGAGAGGGAGAGATTTTCCAACTATAACTAATTCCTGATGCTACATGTCTGACTTCTCAGCCCCAATCCTCCAGGGAGACTTACAAAATACCCTAGAATTCTGTGCTGAAAGCAAGATTCCCTAATTCTACTGTATACCAAAAATGGTGACTCCCAGAGGAGGTTCTTGGTGTGTCACATAATATGCATGCACAAAATCATATTTTAACATGCTCACTGCCAATATTAAGTCTTTAGTATCCAAAGGCAATAATTGTGTGCTGGTGGACACATAAAGACCAGTGCCAACCTAATCAATGTTCATTTTGCAAACGTCATCTTTTCCTCAAGACCTGAATGTTCCTTTTTCCTCAGAGAGGGAAACCTGACTAACATGTGGTAAGGGTTCAGAGAACTTGCATGCCCCGGTGGTGCTTGAGAAATCATTGTCATTTCTGAAGAGATGGTCACAGTTTTTATTCCCAGCTGTTCAGGTCAATGGCTACTTTGTACCAGTGTGTTCCAAAAGATAATGGCTAGCACATCCCCAAGATGAACTTCTTTAGTTTCAAATTTCCAAAACTATGAAGACTACATATCCAGGTATATTGCTGTGCAACAATTCATTTGATATATGGTGCCAGAATGATTAACTAACACCCCGTTGTTTTCTACCAGCAGCTTGTACCTACTGAATGAGTATCAAAAGTTGAAATTCTTAGTAGTGTTTAGTGCTACATGAAGTTTGCAGTCTGTATGTCCAAACTGTTTCTAATGAGTTGTTTATTGGGCAGTGCAAAGTTCCAGGTGCAGAAAATCAGCATGGAGGCTGCAAGCAGCAGTTATTTCTAGTTTCTTGCCCTCAGCTTGGTCTTAAATTAATTCCTTTTTTCAGGATACATTCATCCCCAATTCAGAGATATTGAAAGGGTGGGTTCAGGTCTGACTTGGACTGAGAAAATTTAGATGAAGCTGTTAATATGTTTGTTTAAAGGGATTGGTAAGGGATTGGTAAGCTATACATGAAAAAAGTAGAATGGCAAAATTCTCATTCCTTTCTGATCATGGCCATGTCTACACTTCTAATCCTGGATCCATTCAGAAATTTAAGGACAAATATATCAAGGGGCAAGGAGTACAGAGGCATCTTTTTGGAAAGTGATTCACTTCAGGCAAGATGATTTATTGTGTGAAGAGCATTGTGACACAAGCAGCAAGGAATCAGCAGTGCGGCATTGCATGTGAAGTGTTTCCATATTTTCTTAGGCTACCGAGTGCTGATGTGCTGGGATCATTCTGTTAACCAGTAGTAGCTAGCAGGGTAAAAATGTGTTGCTATTTTTTAACGGTGTTTCAGAAATCGGACATAGTGGTGACTGAGGAATGATAGTTGCATCAGATCCCTTTGAAAAGGTTCGTCTTGATATTCTTAAGTACTTTATTTTGAGTACCTTTTTTATATATATATTCAGCTCCTTGCCAGAGGTTCTGAGGCTGTGCATGAAAATACAACTCTATGTATAGTACATCTCCACAGATATGTCCCACACTTTCCTTTCTAAGTTCAGCACTGGCAACACACAAAGCCACGGTAGCTGGAGATGGAAAAGAAGCTAATTAGCTCATCTATCTCTTTTGAAGGCTAACTCCTTGCCAGATTTTAGGAATTCAGTCCAATCTAACTGAAGTGTTCCAAGCATTTAATATCTCCTCTTATCTCTTGGGAGACCACTTACAGGTCAAATGCATATCAAGAAGCACTACGATAATGTTTAAGCCCCAAATTCCACTTCTTAGCTTTACCTTTTCACTAAGAGCTCTGCTTCCCTGGGCTACCCTAAGTAATTCCTTTCTTTCCTTGACCCTTTCATGCCCTTCACAAGATTAGTGTAGTGCTATTTATAAACTCTTCAAGGCAGAGACTGGATTTTCATTTATCTTAGTACTAAAGAAAAAACATTGAAATTATCACCATAAAGGGCTAGAATTAACAGATTTATCTCCCCCAAAAAATGGTGTGTTTTTTTTTCTCTCCAATAAACTTCTGAATTGAACATTTTATATGAAGGCAATGTAAAATTCAGAAATAATCACTAAGTGGGTCAGTGGAAATAAACATGATTCCAGCTTCCCAGCTACTGGCCATGGATCTTAGTTAGTGCTCAAAGCTTCATTTGGCCTGTCATGAGCCATCTTTTCAAACTTCTCGCTGCATACTAAGGGCAACAGGATCCCGTGAATCTTCAGATCACTTAGCATGACCTGGAAAGTTACTGACAGTCTTTCAGTGACAGTCTGGGAATCAGCTTCCATCTGCAGATTTATTATCTGCTCAGCTCCATCACAAGGTTTTGCTTAAACCTGACCCATTAGACACATCACTCCTGTCTAATTTTCCATCTGCTTTCCATGATTTATCTTCTTCATCCAGCTACCTGCTGCAGCTGGATGCACCTTGAAGTTTCTTGTTCAATAGGTAGTATTTAAATGGGGAAAATACAGCACTGAGCCTGATGTTTCCTTTCTTTTTTTTTTTTTCCTGGATGCCCATGTAATGAAGCAGCTGGGGCTACAGGCACTGGGACACATAAGGGACTTTGACTTGGGTCCCTGCCTCTGGCCAGAGGTAAGGCAAAGGTGTAATCAATGTCCAGCCAAACATCTAAATCCTGGCTACAGGTCTGGAGCTGAACCTCCCTTCCTGTTGAAGGGGTATTTGAATGAGTCTTAAAGGGCTAATGAGGGCTGCTATTACCACTCATTTGTCCAGGAGAAAAATGGATGGATGGATGGATGGAGACAAAACAGGTGACTAACAGAGGAAGAACCCCCCATGTGCTTGCCATTGAAGCATGCACCATGTCCCTCCTAATTTTCAGTACTACCTGGAGCAAAGTCTGCTGGTAGCATGAAGTGTGGAATACGAGACCTCTGAGGACAGGAAAGCATTGTCAGTAGGGCTCGTCACAGAGTTTTGGATTCATTTCCATGGCAGAATCATAAGCCTTCATGTGTAATTGTTACTCTATAAACAATTGCAAGGAATGGATGCTTTCTGGTGTCATTATAAGGGTGGCTTTTGATCCACAGCCTAGTGGATCAAATCGAATCTTATTGGATCTGTTGAAATGCCCTTGTGGCACCTAGTCTGTTATTTCAAAGAGAGGGTGATAGCACACAGCTCCTTTTACATTTTTGCTCTGTTTTCCATGTGTAATATATTTAGAGCTCAAGCCTAAATGAACCCTGAGAATTAGTCACAGAACTGGAGGAGTCAGCCCTTTCCTTGCATTCTAATATTTGGATGCTGGAAATACCAGAAGGTGATTAGATTTCATATCTATTTCTCCCTGTGCATAACTCGCTGAGGTATCAAAAGCAGTTATGGAGAAGTACACAGTCTTACAAATATCAGGAATGAAGTATTTTACTTGGGTTTGCCCAAATCAGTCTATTTCTGGCCTCAGGAAGTTCAGTCCTCAGAGAAACAAACTGAATTACAATTTTGCAAGGGAAAAATGCACATGGGGATTTTTACAAAAAGCAGTAATTATAAACAGTAATTTGTTTTTTAGTAGAACCTTTTTCAGCCCTCCTGTGACAGAGAAACTAGAGTTCATCACCTCCTGCACCATTGCTGAATGCATGGCCTTCACAAGCAAACTCCAGAGAAGCAGCACCATGTGAAGACTCCAGCTGAGGTGCAACTGCAGGAGACGCCATTACCACACTCATCCAGCAGCAAGAAAGTGCTTTTAAACAAAAATTATTATGAATTAACATCAGAGTTGAGCCTGAGACACAAGGACTACATAAGCTTGTGCTGGGCTCAGTTACAACTGCAGAGACAGAGGCACTGTTGTAATAATTTAAATTTTTTTATGAATTCAGGAAAAGCTGCTTGGAGAATTTCCTAAAAAGCAATGATTATTATTTTAATTTGTAGATTTATCCAAATTAATACATTTGGAGGAAAAGAGCTGGTTTTGAATATGGTCTGCATTTGAAAGTGAAAAATACTTTTGGGACTGTATTGAAATATCTCATTCCAGCATTTTCAAAATGAAAAGAAGGTGGGAGGTTTTTTGATTGAAAACTACTCTCTGGCTGAGCTGTTTTTATATATTAAAGAAAAACAAGGTTTAAACTGGAGTAGACCCAACTTCAAAATGTTTCAACCAATTTCATGTGAATACTTCTTAAATAATAGTATTTTGAACACGAGGACTTTGGCTTTGTCCTTATTTAGAGTGGGAGGGAAAAAAGTAGAAATCTTGAGAGTTTTGAAGAAAGGAAATTCCATGAGTACTCTGCTCACAGACAGCATAGAAATGAAATGCTAAAACTTATCTTGCAAAATGCTCAAAAAATGCTCAAACATGGCTTAAAAATCAGACCACCACTGGAGATATATGTGCTGGATTTTTGTATACCATTATTCCTATAAAAGCCTTAGTGTGATGCTAAAACTGCTGGCCCAGAAAGCAGACAATACTAAAAGCAGTTAAGTTACTAATACTTAATTTACTTTTGTTCAGCTCAAAGTACTTCATCTGTGTCTGAATAAACAGCAGCCATTTATTCAATGACAGCAAACCATTTGCTGCCATTGTTTGTGAGAGTGTTCACAGGAGCAATCTGTAAACAACAGGTGAGGGTACAAGGTAGGCCCTGGGTGACTTTTCCACCTCCTCTTCTCTTGAGATCGCTGCCCTGGCCAAGCAATGCCTCCGGTGTCTGAGTCACAGCACAGTGGTCTCCAGATGCCTTCAACTCAAGCCTTTTATTTCAAATAATTGAGATTTTATTTTAGAGACTTCATGGCAGCAGTTCAGGGAGTCTTAACAGTCCATCTAGTGAAGATTTTAGTCCTGTTCCCAAAACACCCTCGCATTCCCCTGACAGAGGCCCTTAGGATTTTGTGCCAGGTCATGCCAGAGCTACCCAACATCTGTAACACTGAGTTAATACACGGAGCCCAGACAGCTGAGGCAGAGGGGCTGCTCTTTCTAGACTAGCATGGACAGATGGAAGAGCAAGGAAACCTCAGTAAAAGGGAGACAGGTCTCCCCAGGCTTTTACTCTGGGCAATTTTTCTCTTTCTCTAGTCTATGAGATATGTCAGCAGGACAAAAAGTCTGCTAGTTCTAGGTTGGGATGACACACCACAATAAGAGAATAATCTCTTACTATGACTTCAGGGAGCCCACCTGAATGACAAAGCCTTCATGCCTAACCTTGGATCCATTAGTGTATTATGAAATAAAGCTTAAAAACATAAACCTTTTCCAGCCATCCTGCCATCAAAGGGCTCTGTTCAGCCAGTCTTTCTGTTATTTTTTTTTTCACCTTTCCTCAGAGAGCTCTCTAGAAACATGTAGGCTTAGTCTGACAATATCATATCATACTGAATGTTACAAAACTCTTTAAACATAGTATTAGATCCAGAGAACTTGCCATGCTTTGGGAGAAATGCACGTCCTGGCTATTCTAACTGAACTGAGGCTTTGGGGTTGAATCACACAAAAATTAGAGGAAAGAGAAATTTATCATTAAGGAGATAAACAGAATATCCATGGAAAAGGGGGATGTGGTATTCTCATAGTAGAAATGATGCTGAAACATCAATTTCCCATTTGGTCATTCACACTGGACTTTTCCTTGAAGTAAATGAGAGAGAAGATTTCATAGCCTATGCAACAGCCATTGACAATCCCTTGGGGCTGCAGAAGGACGCTTGTGAGCAAGATTCTCATCCCCTCGTGTTAAAAAGGTAGTGGAGGTGGAGGCTATGCCAAACTAAACTGTAGGAACTGCATGGCTACAGTGCTCTGACAACGTCAGATGATGCAACCACCTCTGTTATTTCTATCAGTGTCACTGGGATACCTTTGAGAAACCCTGGAAATATTCGTGGAAGACTTTGGCCTAGATGGGTATTTTGGCTTTTAGACATAGAACTAGGCTGAAATAAACTGAGGAATGACTTAAAGAGAGATTTTAATAGAAGCAAGAAGTAAGATTTTCTTGTTGAAGAATAAAATTTGCAAAGAAGGCATGAACATGGGATCAAAGAACTCTCCAGCACTTGATATAACTCATCCATTTGTTATGTCACTGCATGGGTAGGGAAACCTTAGCCTATGCAAACAGGGCAGGATTATGATCAAAAATAGATACTGGCTTTTTGGTTTTATAAGAAATTATAATCCTTTGTGTTCTTCAAATGCCAGGTCATTGCTCTGTGTCCCAATTTTCTTTGGAATCCATTGATTCTTCCTAGCCTGGCAAGATTATAAATGAATTATGTGAGAAAAAGAAAACAGGAGAAAAAGAAAATTTGCACCTGCTGTTTGGTGCATTATGAAACTGGCCTCATCCCACTGAAATGAGTGAATTTACTGACAACTGGCAAAATGTAATCTGGCAGCTTACACTGTCATGTGACTCAGCGCCCACAGGTTCCTGCACCACAAATACACGTGGGGACAGTGACAATAAATTAGGAGACTTTCCAGATGAATTGTATCTTCCTCTGAAAACTCTGAGATTTACTCTAGACTAAGTACAAGTGCCAATGATTATAATATCATATCATCATATCATATCAGTTTTGTTTGCTTGTACTCCAATTCTTTCTATAATTTTATAATTAAGAAACATTTGAATCCTCAAAGGTCCTAGGCCAAATTTTCTGCTAGTGATAATAAATGGCCAAATTGACTCAAGATATCAGAAAACAAGATAATTTGTCATGCTGGGTGCAGAGTCTGTGATATTAAAGCAGAGAGATCTCATGACTGAGAGGTGGGTTGGAACAGAGCCCTTGTAAGATCTTTCTGAGCTTAAATTGTTCTGTGTTTCTGTGATCCTAAAATTCAAGCACCATGAATCCTTTGTAGCTCCTGTGCTTTTATTTCATTACTCCATTGCTCTTGCTGCAGTACACCTTGCTTAGAGACTGATGATGAAAGAGATGCGGAATGTACTTTCTTACTGATGTACAAGAAATTGAAGAGAGGAAAAAAAGCCTTTCTGTGATCCTCAAAGTCAGATGCAATTGCAGTAGGAGACATTTGAGCCCAAAAATGTGCAGCTATCAGTATGTAGCTGCTTCCTTGCTGGAACCCCAGGCACGCCAGGGATGGAGCTGAAGGAATAGTTTCTAGCCCTTTCCATTTCAGAGCTGTGTTGCTGCAAGAGTTGATGAATAGCCTTCATTGTGGACGCTCGTTCCCTGCTGTGGCTCCCACCCTTGTCTCAACATTCCCATCTGGATATAAATCTTGCTTTTCCCTGTTCCCTTCCCCCACTATCCTCATCTTCTCCCCTGCAGCCTCCTCCAGAGCTCTCCCTCCCCCTTATCCTCCATAGAAAGCTGGAAAGCTGATAAATAAATCATACCTGCCTTGCTGACCAGGGTGATAGTCACCCAATCCATAACTACTATATGATTTCCTTTGCCAAATGCTGGAAAATGAAAAACACACTGTCCTTTTGAACTGATCAGCATCTGTATACATATAGAACTGTTATTATGGGACTACCAGCATATCTGTGTTGGGGTCTCTCAATTTTCACCATGTACTGATCCAGACAAAGCTTTCATTGAACATGATTTACAATTTACTGAGGGATACAATGTTGACTCAGGCCATTACTATTATTTTGTAGATATTCCTTGGTCTTTGCCAAAAGAAAAAAATCTCAGAAAAAAGCTGCTTTAATTGAAGCTACATTAACTTTTCCAAATTTGCCACCACACTGAAAAACATTTAAAATGTGAGCTTCAGATAGACTCCTATCCAAATTTTTGGGTTTTTTCACTGTAGGCATTTGAACAGTAAAGGATGGATTGTGGTGTTTGAATCAAATTTTTGAACTAGCCCTGAAAATTGCATCTACCCTGTATTTTTGATCATATCTGTAGCAAGTGAAAAGAACACATCTGATATTCTGAGCCAAAGATCAGAGCCAGGTTTTGAAGTTCCAGGCCAGTGTCTGGTGATGTGTGTTAGTTAAATAGTTGAAGGGAATTAAAGAAAAAATGAACTTCTGAAGGGCCATCATGTGGAAAAATTGTAGGTTGGAAAGGGACATTTATGTTTCATCATTTCCTAACTGTGAGAGGTGCCAGGCTGCAGAACAGTCTCTGGAGATAAGTGGTGTATGAGGTTTTGGTTGGGCTATTTTAAAAGATGACAGAACACTACCATGGTGGAAAGAGAGAACATTTCTTCTCACTGATAGAATCTACTACACTGAATTACGTGCTCACATACAGCTTATAACAACTCCTGTTCCAGGAAACAGCGTTAGTGTGTACGTAGGAAACGAACAAAATGCAACAATTTGTGATTCCACATCAGTGGTGTGCTGCATCATGTGAGAACCTGGCTTACACAGTCCTGAAATCTGCTTCCACTTGCAAAGAGATAACAGAGGAAAGTACAGCCAAAGGGAATATGCTGGTCTACACGTCTAACTGGAATCTGGCCTTGGGCCTTTCCTCTAATTATGTGACATTCAAATGTAATGAGGCAAAGTGGAACTTTGCTTTTACTCAGTGACCCACCAAGGGCAACTTTCATCAATGTGTGAGAGGGAGACTGGTAGAGCCAAAGAGATTTCAATTCCAGGTGGACTTGGTCATCCACTGTGTCTCTCTTCTCTTTTAACCTGCAGAAGGAATATGGGACAATTATACTCCCAAACTGGAAGCTGAGGTAGGTCAAAAGAGCATGAGTGAAAATTCTGTGAAAATTTGCTTTCCAGTGTAATGGCACTTCACCTCCATCTGGCCTCAGCTCTCCAGTATGAACTTTTCTCAACAGTTCTTTACTCAGCACCGTGTACATTTTTTAGATTTTTGGTTTCAATCAGAATTTATTTAGAAAGACAGAGATGTGGTACAGATACAATATCAGAAGCTGAGTGGATACACTGGGACAGTGAGCTCAGCATAGCAGCCCAGCTAGCAACACCACTGTACACCACCCGAAGACTGGGTCCAATTTAACAGGACATTTCGCTGGTTTGGGAGGCAGGGAAGAGGGAATGTGATTCCAGTTTTCACTCCCTGCTGGATGTGTGGAGACAGGCTGTACTTTTGTGGAATGTGTGGGATCTTTAGCATGGCGGCTGGCGACGTGATCTTAGGCAGGCGAGGAGGTGCGTGCATGCAGGAGCACACACACACACACAGAGACACGCGCACACCTCGGCCCTCCGCCGGGCAGCCTGCCCACCCAGCACTTGATGCTGCAAGTCGTGATGATTAGCAGAATTTCCTCCTGCAGCCTGCTGGATAACAGCGAGATCAGCATATACAGACACACCTCTGGTGTGAGCGGAACAGTGCTTACTTTGTTCTGACGGGGCGCTTACAAGAACGCTGCTGTGACAGCTGACAAAAGCAGGGAGAAGGAAATCATTAGTAAAAAGCGATGCTTTGAGGTGAAAGTGTAAGGAATGCAAAAGAAAAAAATGTTCGTTATTACAGCCATAAGAAAATAATGTGCCAATGCAGTTTCTGTGTCCCTTCCTGGTTAGACTAGCAGGCATTTTATTTCTGCCTTTAAGACCCGGGATGTGATCTCAGTTTGCTCTTAAGACTCTGGATGAACCCCTCAGCAGTCAAGCAAAGTCACTGGAGTTGTTTAAGTCTTATACAGCCCCAAAAGACACTGAGATTTATTTCCCAATCTCTTCCCTCACATCCCCTTGGTAGTTACCTGACATCTGTCTTTAACACCTCCACATGAAGAAAACCAGCTCCTTCCATCAGCTACACTTTCCATCAAATCTGCTGGTCCAGCAAGGGAGCTGTACATGTAGTTGTTGGCTCACTTCAATGTAACCTGCTTCAAAATGCAGGAGCATATTGGACATTTGAGGTCTGGCCATCCTTCTGGGGCTCTGAGGAAGGGTTACATCTGCTGCACATGCACACTGGCTGCTCAGAAGGATGAGGGAGAGCTGGTGTTTGGAGATTTGAGGCTGGTCTCAATGCATATGCTGACATGGAGCATAATCTTTAATTCCTTCCCTTTTCTGTTCAGCTTTGATTTTTGATGGTTTGTGAGCAGAGAGATTTTACCCTGTGATGTGCTAGAGCCATTTCAGCTTGGTCAAAACTCGTGGGATCGACAGCAACTCTCCAGACATCAGCTGTGAGAGCAGGCAGTGGAAGGGACAGAGATCCTGATCTTCAAATCTTCACAGACTTGTGGTGTGTTGAGAGGCAGCACAGACCTGCTGGCACAGAGAAGTAGAGTATACATACACAAGTTTCTGGGAACTGGGAACTGCAGATGTGAGGACAACTTCCCAACAGCATAATTTGCTGGTTGGCACAGTCTTCCAAATGAAATGCTGGGATCAGTATTAATAAACTGTACTAGCTGTCCTTGTGCCTATGACAGATAGCATCAGCCTTACCTTCACTGCAATCAGAACCAAATGGGTACAGAAGCTCAGAACCAGATTTTTTATCCAATTATATTCTAACAACCCTTTCTCNCCCCCCCCCGTCCCTTTCCCCCTCCCCCCAAAACAGCTGGGGTCTATATTTGATAGTGTCTGGGAACTCATAACAGATTTGAGTTTCTTGGTTGCCTCCAGAGGATGCTTAAACTGGCTAGAACTTACCAGAGCATAGGACAGGCTCATCATGAAGCTGAAATTTCCTGCCCAAGGTTGCATTAATGCAGTTTCCAGGTCTCCTACAACCTCCCTGCTTTATTGGCATGCCAACTTCAGGTGTTAGCCCTAAAGATAACTGTTCCTACCCTCTTCATCACCTTTTAGAGGATCATAACACCCCAGACAGAGCTTCTCATGCTAAGCCAATATCTCCAGAAATAATAACTTGTTGCATGAGCAGCTGAACTATTGAAGTCAGATTTCCTGTGGAATTGTGTCCTCTTTTCCAGATGTTCCTTTCTTCTACCTCCTCTGTAATAACCTCATGTTTCTTATGTCCTTTCCACCTGGCAAGAGATGATGTGCACTGAGGCTAATCCAGTGTGCCTTGAGAAAGCCAGAATGATATGATCTCTGCATTCCACTCAGTCTTGGGGAAATGATTGCTCATAAAGCAAATTGCCCTGGGAAAAGAAGATGGCTTTTTCTGTTGAGTTGGTTACAAATGACAATTTGATAACTACTCTTCCTTGTGCTGTTCCTTTTCATTTTGCTTATATAAAGTGTTAATGTGAGATTTTGGTTATCTGATCATAATCATAATCAAACACATTTACATGAATGTACAGAAGAATCAAATTCTTCATCTGAAGAACAACTTTTATTTTTACATTCTTGAAATATGTTCTCATTTGCTGGACAGAATATTTTGATTTTATCACAATTAAAATTTCAGTGGTCCCCTGTAGAAAATTTTACTGTGTTCTTTTCACCATAAATGTCATGATGTTGGCTTTCTGTTCCAATTTGGAATACAAACTCTTCTCTTTCAAATGCCAGAGTATCCTAGGGAAAGGAAATCCTGGTTTCTGACTAGCTATAATTATACCAAAAGCAGAAAATATTTAATCAGAAAAATAATGCTATAAACATTGGCGTTCTAGCAGGGAGGACTGGTAGTTAATAAAGCAACAGGGAATTGTTTGAAAAACAACTAGTAAATTCAATATATTTTCAATTTTTATGATATAACCCTGAGATGAAGAACATGGCAAAGCATCTCACAGGAGGCTGATCTTCATCTTTCCTTCCCTTAGAAGGTCTTGGGAGTGGCCACCTAAGTCTGTGTCTTCAGAGATGCAGCTTCAGCTACATCCTTCCAATTTGGGACCCACACTTGAAGTAAGAGAGGTGGTCTTGATGGGAATAACCTCTAATCAGATCAAAACCTATATTCCTTGAGCTTCAGAGCTCTGCAGTGGCATTGAGCTTCATCTTAGTGGTGATGTCCAAAGAAGAACAGCAACGTCAGGGCACTTTAAAGGAGAAAGAGTGCTGGGATTCTCGTGTGTCGTTGTACTTCCTGTACCCCATTTTTAATTCAGGATTTAGGTTATGGTGGGGGTTTCTTTGGTGTTGGTTTTTTTGCTTGTTTGTTTGTTTCATTTGTTTTGTTTTGTTTGTTTCTTAATATAGTCTTAGTTTGCCCAAAGAATTGAATTGTAACTTTGCTTTAATTTCTGTATTTATTACCAATGTGGCATGTAAGTGTTTGAACGTTGAATGTAGCCAATTAATGTTTTTGAGTAAATCTTCCTGCTTCCTATCTGGAAAGGAGATTTCAGGTTTTGGTTGAAATCACTGATAAAGTGTTCTGTAAAACTCCATTCCATGTATTCTTTGCCCATGTGCTTCTTTCAAGAAATCATATGAATCCCCCCTAACTGAAAAAAAAAAAAGAAGTTTCCTTCCAACCCAAACCTTTCTATGATTCTATGATAAATATATTTTTTAAATATTGAAACTTAATTTTTCACTGGAAAATTTGGAAATGGTAAACCGAAAGAGAAAAAAAAATGCTGTGCAGAAATTCTTTCTGATTTCCTCTTAAAAGTCCCAGACTGTATTTTGAGAAATAACAATAATAAAGCAGTCCTTGAAACTTGAGTTCAAAAGCTTATTTAAGCTGAAGTGAAAATTTTAATTTGTGAATCTACTTCTAGCACACTGAATTATTTCTGTGCTTCAGAAATCCATCATATAATACTGTGGCCTCTTCCATGAGACAGGTTCAGGAACAATCCAGCAGGTTTATCAGTCAGCAGGACAAATGTCCAATCTATTGACAACATGAAAATAAATTTTGGAGTGGGGTAAGGAATCGTACTCCTAATATTTGGATTAATATGGGTTGAAAATATCATACCTGTGGTTTGATATGGTGTGGGCAAGTGTTGGGAGGAAACCTTTTGTCACTTCATGCTCAGCACAAATGACTGCTGTGCATATTTGTTGCTTTCAAAGGGTCATCTCTGCAATGTTCCTTATAGCAAATCTTATTTATTTATATACAAAATACCCATCTCAATGTCTTATTGTCCCTGTTTCCTAAAACTAGATTAATTAGAAACTTCTACTCTTCTGCAAGAGAACATAGTGAAGCCCAAATCCGTTTTCAGACTTCATGTTTTCATATATGACTTCAACAAGATAATTGTAGATAGATGGATATATGTACTGATGCACAAATACATATTTCCATAGAAACAAAGTGCAGAGCCAGAAGACACCTTTGAGATTGATTGTATAATCCATGTGGCCTTCAAACAAGTCAAGAATGCTCTGAACTTCTGTTTGAACTAGAACAAGCATATAATATGAATTTTAAAAATCAGTTCAGTCCTGACTTCAAAACTGACCTTCAAAACCAACCTTCAAAAGCTGAGGAAGACTTCACCAAGCTCTGTTTTTCACAAGGTGTATCTAGGTGCTCATTTATGTAGATATAACTGCATATAAATAGCATACTCACATAAGTGCCTTAAAAACTGATAACAGCTCACTAAACCAGTAGAACTTATCAACACAACACACCTCTTTGGGCTCCTAAAATGTTTCTAATCTTAAGCTTGTAGCTGTTCTTTGCCAGGTCAATAGACGGGGCTTTGGGAACTTCACTCCACCCCACACCCACATGGTGGCCCTTTCTTTTAAAGCCAGATGCTAATACTAACAAAAACCCCTCCCAAACTGAACCAACCAACCCACCAAAACACTAAAACCAACCAAAAAAACCCCAACCCCAGAAAAAACATACAACATCTGCTAAGTGGGATTGAGCTTTAATAAGCTCATCCTCCATTTCCAGCACTTGGACAGCGATGGGAAATGGGAAATAGATTTTACACCCCCAACACACCATTCATCAATGGAGTGTGAAAGAAATGTCAGGATTACTGCCCTAGCCTTTAGGTGCCAGGCGCAATCATCTAGAGGTTGCAGAGTTCAGTTTTCACTCCGCTCTGCCTCTATAGTTGAGAGCTCCCCTTCCTCCACTGTTCCCTCCACAGCACAAAGGTGCTTATGGGAGAAGAAGGGGGGCAAAAAATCAAATAAAAGAATACTTGATCTTTGAAAATAAAGCAGATGTTTCTGGGATCCCGATCACACTGCTTTAGCTATGGGTCTTGCCTGGGACTTCCAGAAAAGCAAATACCAGAGCCCCTGTTTATTGGCTGTTTCCTTGCTCAAACTGCAGTATGGCTTCCAAATGGAACAAGGAACTGAGCCAAAAATCAGCAGAAAATTGGCTCAGAAAAGGGGGATTATTTTCTTTCCAGGGGAGTGAGCTGATTTTTGCTTTCAGAGAAGGAACCCTCCTACCCCCTATGAACCTGAAAAACAAAGTCAAACTCTTGGCATACCGTGCTCTCTTCTTGTGGGAGGGCTGTGGTAAGGGAGGCTGTAATTGAACCACTCAATAAAGATGCACATCATCGCTCATTTTATTAGCATATAATCAGTACAGCAGTGAGCGGGAAGAAAGTAACGCCCACCAATGGCAAGTCCCATGAGCTTGGCTTTTGTCAAAGAAGGAAGAGATATTTGGATTGTAAAGCTGTGAACATCTTACCAGAAGCATTGTTTTTTTTCCCTCTAGTTTTCAGTATCAGTTTTCCTTCTACTGTCCCAGTTTTTCAGACACAGCAACCACTGCGACATCTTTGGGCTGTGAGGGTATTGCCTACTGAAACTTCTCCAAAGAGATTTCCATCTGTGCCCTAAAATCAAGACATTTCTGAGCAGCTTAGGGCTTGGCAGGTAACAAGACAAAGCCTTCACCTCAACTTTGTTTTAATGAGGTCACATCAGCATTTGTGGTTTGGATGCATCCACAAAATATGCAATATTTTAGAAACTGAACTTGGTCTTTCTCAGGATGAGGCCCTTTATCAACGCCTTGTCTCTCTTAGGGGACATGCAGTTTTTTGTCTTGGCACAGCTTTGGCCATAGGCAGAGAGTCTGTTGGAAAGGGAAGAGTGGGGTGTGAAGCTGTCAAACCACAATTTTCACGAGACACTGTGGCACCTGTAGAGGCAGTGGCTGAATTTAATAAAGCAAATGAAATTAAATGTTTCATTTAGGTAATGAGGAAATATGCTGTTTTGGTTGGAAGCTGTGGCTGTCCACTAAAAATGTCCTTACAGCAGGCTTGCAATGACTGGCAAAAGTTGGTATTCTCTATGGAAAGCAAATTATTCCTTCACAATCGAGTTTTCTATTGAGGCAAACCTTCAATTTTCTCACTGAGGGAACAAGAACAGTTTTGATGGAAGGAATATAACCACATTTTACAAGCAGGTCTGTTGTACGAAGCACAACTAACTGATCAGTCTGTATGAGGCTGCTCTGTAGCAAACAGGTTCCAGCCCAGCCTGCATCTCAACACTGCCTGCTGCTGAAAGATCCCTGCAGAAAGCTGGGATGGTGGGAGGCTCCTGACTTTTAGTCTACCACTGTTCACTGGGAAAATACAAAATATTTTTCAAAGACTGGTGTTCTATGTGTTCCTTGACCTATTTGCACACAGGAGGAACAACCCATCAATGGTGACAAGCTCTTATGGGCCAGCCTTAAGGACAGATATGATACCACCCCAGTTTGCCCTAGAGAAGACAAGGGGATAGTCAGGCCTAAAAGGAGCTTCAAGTTGGTGTTGCAATCTTGAGATAGGCTGAAAAAAGGCAAAGGAAAACTGAGTTCCTCATTCTGAGGCTGCAAGACAATTGCTGTGCTGTGCCTGGGTGTGGAAAGCAGTTACGTACCTCCCAAAGCAGCAGGCTCCAGCTTTCTTTGTTACAGAGCTCTTCTAGCACCAGAGGAAGAGAGTAGTGGTACCTCTTGTGCAAAACTAAACAATAGTCTGGGCAAAGTGATAAACTGTGTGGTAATTTGTGTGCAGATGTCTGTTTAGTCTCTTCTGTTACATCACTTTGATGACTACAGTCTCTGTGCTGCTGTGTCTTAACTGGGCTGAGTTCAGGACAAGCTTTCCCAGTTATGTTGTCTTCTAACAGCTAGGAAAATTTGTGGGTGCCCTATGAAAATAAATCTTTAAATGGGTAGAAAATATTACAACTGGACCTCTTTTGTGAGAACCTAAAGTACAGTGGGTTATTTATTTTAAGCAGAAGACGTGATAAGCTGTGCTCTTTGGGATGCATGTTAAGACTCTGAGAGCTTGTTCCCTTGACACATATTGGTTTTAGCATTTTCTTTTTCTTAAGAGAAAATAATTTCTCTTGCAGTCCATACTGTTAGGAGGTCTTTGAAAACAAAGTGGATTTATTATTCAGGTTTCCCAAGGTTTTTTGGCTTCAGGATCAAAGTAAAGGAAGATTTTGTTTCCATTTGTTTCTTTCTCTCTTACTACCTTTCACTTTGACTCATATTTTCACTTTTTTTTTTTTTAATTGAAATGCAATTAATAAGACTGTGCCCAATCTCAGTAGTGAAGGGTCATGGTTTTCTCTTAATTTCCAGAGCAGTTTCTTCAAGGAAAGGATATGGAGGACAACAGTTATAAAGTGTCCTAAGGATAAAGGCCAAGACATCTAGATGTAAATACACTTGAATTAAATTGAAATTAGTATTGAGTAATAACTGGCTGCCTCCTGGGTAATCATGAAGGATGTTGGTCTAGTTCATGTGTCACAGGGCATCCTCAAGACCTCAGACTGAACCTCAGGCAAAGTGGACTCCATGAATGTCTTCCAGAGTTAGAGTTACAACACGAATCTCCTTCCCAGATTTTAACCAAAATTTATTATAAGCCTAGTTACAAGCATTAGAACTGCAGAACTGATTGTTCTGGCAGCTTATGTACACAACTTCATAAGAGACAACTCTGTGGTTTAACCCCAACCAGCAACTTCCTTGTTGCATCTAAAATATTTTTCTTTCCAGAAAATAAATGGACTTCTGTTTGTAATTGATAGCCAGGAATATGTAACAGGAGGCTGCATCCAGAGTTAACTAAAGGCAGAGAGAGCAGCAGGGATCTGCTGGAGCTTGACTCTTTTCAGTGCATCTGCAATTTTCATTGCACACGGGGTTTAATACAGCTCGTCAGATGGGTGCCCCACAGTGGGTGGGAATGCACACAAGTATACACAAACACACAGACTACTTGGAGACTTTGTGAACAGTATCTGGTAGTCACTTTTCCCCTAATAATTTCCTACTTACTTGCTGAATTTCTAACAAATAAATTTTATTTAGAATCTCAAAAAACTATGGAATAAAAAACCCCAATGGAGCAAATTTTTATTGATTTTGGTCTGCTTGTCTGCCTTTTCACCTCTATATTCTCACAATAGCTTTAAGTCATTGGCTTAGATGTAAGAAATTTGTCAGAGGCGGAGATTTCAGAGAAAAGTTACAAGTTTAGTGAAAATTTGTTGTCATCATGTATAAGACCATAATAAAAGTTCCTGTTATTAAAAAAAGGTTGCAATACAGTTCAGCAGTTATCGTGTGTGTATGTGTGTGTGTGGTATGTTGTTTTCTCCATTTTTTTACCTGACTAATCATCTCATGCCACTCTCATGACATGATATATTGATATTTTTCCCACTAGTAATAGAAGAGCATGGAAGGAAGATGGAGGGATATAGAAGAGTTAACAGACATAGGGGTGAACTTATAAGTGTGGTGGACTTCAAGGACGGGACAATGTGAAGGTACCATGAGGGCTTGAGATGAGGGGAATTGAATTGCTGTCAGGAGAATTTACGGGTAGAGGACATGCACCTGGAAGGAATCAAATGTCATTTATTTCAGTCTTGCACCCATCAGACTATTTGTTTAACTTCTCAGGGAACTCCTATCTGGAAACCTCCAGGCTTTTTTGGCAGCTATTGTTATTGGTATTCTGACAATGTCAAGTCTCTAGGCAAGAATTCTTCTTTTGCTAGTTGTGGTATATACTAGAAGTCTGAAGGTACCAAAATCTTTCAGTCAAAACAAAGATAAGATATACAGACCAGAGCACAGAGTCTGAAAATGGCTTTGTTGAAGTCTTCTGGGGCATGGGATTAACAAAGGAATACCAAAATCATAGTTGTCTCATATGAGCCATGTTAACTATTTGAAGTTGGCCAAATCACATGGAACTAGTTGGTGTTTATTAGAGAGAGGTGCCTGAATAACTTGGCTGGGGTTTTTTTATTCAAATCTGTTTGGGCTCTACTTCCTGCCTATTCAAGGGTATTAATTTTACTTACTGAGAAACATTTTATAGGTCAATGAAATTTTACATAAATATTACAAAATAGCCACTGAGTGAAAATTTGTTATGACTACTTGTGTTTATGTTTGGTGGCTAATACTATGGGCCACACACAAGCACTGCCACAAAACCTATATACTGAGTAATAACAGTTTGGGTCTCTAACCTCAAGTACTGACAGTGAGCAGGTTTAATGAAAAAAATTCTACTAGTAAGTTGCACAAAATTAAATAACGTGCATAACTAAATCCATTCAAAATTTTCTGAGAGACTTACACCACATTTATAGCAGAAAAGTAAAAAATTACTAGAAATATTTTCAGGCACTGGCATGTGATTGCCTGTATTCTTACACTGCTCAATGGTGTAACACATTACATGGTATCCCTGTCAGCATTCTGCCCATGCCAGTTAATACTCCCCAAAATTAACTTCCAGGTGTTGTTCAGAGGCTGATCCAGAAACCTTTCACAGAAGGCAGTTTTCAGGTAGCCAGCCTGTTTTGGGGGTCTGAGAGAGGCAGCAGTCCAGTTATTTGGTGCCAGTTGATTTCAGTGCCAGTTGATTTCAGTGCCAGAGAACATTCCTGGGCACATGTACATGCTCTATTTGTATCAGTCTCATTGTGCTTTGGGTGTGTCTGGCTCAGATGCTTACAGTTAATCAAGTTGCTGGGACTGGGAAGAGAGGTGAATTTTTCCCCAGCTCAAATCTGCTTTTACGCTCCTCTGTAGAAAAGGACAAGATCTATTTTCCAAGTATCATATGACAAATTTCTGGTTTAGAACAGGATTTTTTGCAATGTCCTTCATGGCTTTTGTTAGCTGCTGTTGCAGCTTCCCAGCCTTTCCTACGGTCTCCACTTTGCTGTGCACTGGGAGAATCCTGCAGCCTGTGCAGTGTGGGAACATCAGAAGTAGAAGATTTGTAGTCCCCTTAAGTAAAAAGCTATTGAAGAGCTGCTGCAATTGTGGAGACAGGGCTTGGTAACCCAGGCAATCCACCCAAGTTCTCTGTTCCTAACTTCAGGGGGAAAAAATAATTATCTGTTTTTCCTCAAGTCACAGAAGTTCAAAAAAGACAGGCTTAATTCCATTAACAAGTCAACTTGAAACACACAGTAAAGTCTCTGCCACCAAGACAAAAGCTCAAGGGAAAGAAGACGTTTTGTGTAACACCATGCTTTGTAACCAGACCAGGTTTATCCCTGTGCACAGTAGACATCCTAATTTCTGAAATGCAGCACTTTGGGAAAAGTTCACTTAACACTTACATTTTGCAGCTGAAAGCAATTAATTAGCATAACTGTTATTTTTGAGACGATAAATACAGGGGCTAATGAAATGAAACTCAGATTTTTCTGAATTACCTGTGATTTGGGATTTCAGTGATTACTCAGTGTCTTAAGATTCGTGTTTAATCCTCTAACCACCATAGCTGTTGATTTGCCTTTTGATATTTGCCATCTGTGAAAACAAAGGCAGGTGTCTGAAGCTGGCTACCTAAAGCTTTAACTAGTGGAGCTTTCCTGGTCGTTGCATCAGATTTAAAATGAAGGAACAGTGATTGAAATTAAAAGGAGTCTCTATGTGTCTTTAAGCAGCTGATGCACATTTTCTATATTGTAGGCTTATATTTTTTGTTGGTGATCCTACTAGAAATTGAATCACTTCTCGTTACCTCAGTGTCTATAGAAAACATGAACAAAGTCTGTGTAAGATCTTTTTGTGTAGAATCTCTTTGAGCATCTGGCCCTCTCCTGCTCCAACTGCCCTATGGCTGAGGTCTATCTCAGTAGGCTGAGTTCAGAAAAGGATGTTGCACTCAAAGGAGCTAGGGTGGGGTTTTTGCTTTGTTTTGTATTTCTTTTTCCTCGTGCTCTAAACTGCCCAATCAGTAGAGGAAAAGATCCAAAATTTTAAGGAAATGTGTAAGGGGAACCTTAAAATCTCCCTCCCAAAGAAGCAGATTTCTCTTGCAAGGTTTCAGGGTGTTGTTCCCTCTTCTCCTCCTTCTATGCCTAAACTTGTCCTTCTAATAACGTTTTTATAGTACGCCATTACATAAAGAGCACAGTAGAAGCCCATTCAGCTCAAGCTCAGCTGCTTGTAAAGGCTGGATGAGGAACCTGGTTTTTTCCTCTACTCTGCTTAATGTGTTTCTCAACACCTTTGAATTCAATTCAATATTTTTTTAAGGGAAGAATGGGGACAGGATTTTCCTTTTCATTTTATAGGTCAGTTACCTTTCATCAGGTCTGCTCCAGAAGTGTGAGGAGCATCTCTTGAGCTCAGTATCTGGTGATCCAACAGGCCTTTAAGGTATATTGCAGTCTCTTGTAAGTTCACCATGGGAATGCATCTGAAGAATGTAATTTCCATCCATCCTATTTGCAGCATGTGGGCATCCAAATGTGGGCATCATTGACCCACTCAGATGTTGCCACTAAGAGGAAACTGCCAGAGATCAAAATGTGTGCCTGTATGTAAGCATATAGTACAAGCATATAATACAATTTGGATGCTGCTTTCTCCCAAGTGCATGTCTTCTGTTGTCCTTCATCATAGCCATGATCCCCAAGAGGCTGTTTCCTACTGCAGGAAGCCCTATAAGGTCCCGTGTCTGTCCCATGTCTATGTTTTAGGCAGCTGAGCTATTCCTACAGTGGTGTGGGAAGGTCAGTCTGGGGTGCATAAACAAAATATATTCAATCACAGATCGCCTGTATACATTTGTTTTTGAAGTTTAGCCTCCTGCTACAGTAATAGTGTAGAAACTAATAGTGTAGAAACTATAGTTTCCCAAGAGCAAGGAGGAAGCTAAAGCAATTGCTCAACACCTCTGCAGGAGCAGAGACCATGCACACACAGGGTTTTCCCGTGGAAAGAGAAAAGCTGTTACTGGCATGGTGATGGTGAAAAAGGAATGATTGTGCACTCTTTGATTGAATGCCTTTTGCTTCTAGGAAATTACCAAGAGGCAAACTGAAACAATCAGAACTAAGTACTTTCGTGCTCAATGCAAAAGCTGTGTAACCACAGGATGCTGTGAACAGTAAAATTTGCACAGCTCCAATGAGGGCTGAACTGAATGAATTCATGAAGAAAAAAGTCCATCTTGGTCTGTTGAAGGTGCTGCTGCTATTTGGGTGGACAGAGAAGAACAGAGAGCAGGAACTGGAGTAGCTGTCCTCTCCCTAGGCTGCGTCTAGGCACTGCTTTTACCTCTGGGCAAAGAAAAGCACCAGGTGACATGGCTTCTCTTAAAGTCACGTCCAAAAGAAAAACTGCATTTTGAAAGTTAAAAAGTTTCATTTTCATTTGCCAAATTAAATATAATTTGTTTTATAGATGAATCAACTTCAGTCTTCAGAAAACATTAAGAAAAGGCTTTAATTCACAGGAAATATAATATTCTGTGTTTTCTCCAAGTGGGGTTTTTTGTTCTGTCATTATTCCCCTCCCCACCTCCCACTGCCCATTTTGGAAAACAAAATTGATATTTTTTTTTGTGTTGGAGTGACATGAAACTTCTCTCTTTTTTTTTTATTTCTTGACAGCTCCTCCCCCCCCCCCAAACTGATTATATTCTTTCAGCTGTCCTTGAGAAAAGAGCTGTCTTCTTTCCTGTGCTATCAAATTTGCTGTTAAAGCAAAACAAAGATATAAAAACAATGGCCTAGAGAAATAGCCATGGAACATTGGAAGCCAAAAGGGAAAGCTTGCCAATTGCAGTCAGTTTTCAACCTCAAGGGGAATGAGGGGGTGAATATTGTTGTATAGTTTGCTAAGTCACTTGTAAAGCTCTTTGGGTTCCTCCAGGATGAAAGGCATGGAACACAACTTGTTGTTATTAAGACTTCTGAAATGTGAAGATATTATTAAAGGATGTGGTCAAATTTCCCTGGGCAAGGAGAAAATCCCCTTTCTGTTTTGCTCCTTGCAATTGGATGTTTATAAGGTGCTTGTAGCTGGCTGATTCTCTCCTCAGTGCTAAATCCCATTTTAGTGGTCATGTTCCTTTTTGTTGGCAAATTGTTATTTGATTTCTCAGAAATTAGTTTTACTGGGGAGTTCCCAGTGCTGGAAGTCAGACACTCTGTCTTAATAATTTTCTATTGATGTGTCTTCTCTTGTACTCGCAGGTCAGAGATGGACACTTCTTCATGGCTGAAATTTTGCCATATGGGAACATCAGTGTATGAGGTGAGACTGACCCTAAGGCAGACGTTTCCCATCATTTTTTCCAGCATGCAGTAATCCACGAGATGGGGCAAAGACAATGGTACCAGCTTGTTCTCCTCAGGCTGCAGATACCACAAGTAGATTGAATCAGAAGAAAGAAATTCACCTGTTTTTCTTTCTGCAGCCCGTTTCTGCCTAAAAGACAAATGCTAATGCTCATGATACCCTATTCAGTATATAGCAACCTTTCTTCTACTTGCCAAGCACTCCCATTGCACCAAACCTTCCTGCCCTTGGCTCCATCCCAGGCTTCAAAGACTGACTGTGAGGCTCTGAGAGACCTTCTTTGAAAATTTCCTCCAGCACAGAAGATAAAGGGCCTGGATTCCCATGTTTACCTGAAGAGTCACACACTTTGATAGTAAATGCCACAGGGATAATGTGCTGCTAGGTTTTACAAGCAAATTCACACAGCCTAGATTGTGGTTTCTGGCAGATGCCCAAAGCTGCTCTCCCAGAGGGTCACAAGACATGAAGAGAAAGGGAAGAGTTAGCATCCAATTTACAAGCTGAACTGGGAGGGGAAGGGGATGGATGCAATTTGCAGGTGGGATGAGGGAGGACTGCTGCACTCTATCAGTTCAGGGAGGTTGAGGAGGAAAAAGTTGGTCTGTGCTTTAGCACTCATGTATCCCTAGGACCTGCAGGTACTGGAATGGTGAATAGAAGGACTGTTCTGATACTCTTACCAATCCCTGGTAACTTGCTGGATGCAGCTAGAAATTAGTATGTGTGTTGCCCTAATGAAATCATTCTGCCTGTCTTTGCACTGTCAGTTTTTATAATTTTACAAAGATGAACACATTCAAGAAGTCTCAAATCTCTTTAAAGTGCAAATCACTCAAAATGGAGCAGCGGCCCAGAAGACAATACTGGCCTTTGCGCATTTTCCAGTCTGCTGGTAATGACTTCAGTGAATCCCCACACAGATGTGCAGCAAGTTTCTAAAGGAGTTATGCAAAAGGGCCAGCAGATTGGGCAGCACACAGGCATCCTTGTTTCAGCAGACAGAGAAGCAAACCTCTTGTCACTGGCCCAGGGTGTGATTTTTTGCCAAATCTGGGGCAATCTAAAGGGTGCTGAAGCAGAGACCACAACAAATGGCACCATGTTCCTCTGTGTCTCCAGCTCCCTCTTTGAAAGTGCCAGCTGTCTGCTCATGGAAGCTGTGATGTTTCCCATGCCTGACATCCCCTCCCTTTCTTCCAGGGTTGTAATGAACCAGGATGAAGGGTAGGGGACTGGATTTGGTCCAGGGTAGAAAGGTGGGTGAAGAATGGGAGAGGGCTATAGAAGAGGCTCATAGTCTTAATTAATTTAAACTGCTTGTTTAGGCTCTTTGAGGTAGGGATTCAACAGTGGTCCTACAGTGTTCTTCCCATCTTTGAATGCAAGCACTTTAGACTATTTTAAGCCTCTGTGAAAGGAATAACAGAGCAGCATGTAAAATTTTCTCAGCTGACACTCAGGGGAGGAGAAGCTGCAAGTAAGGAAGAAAAAGCCTTTGTAAATTCCTACCTTTTCCACATTGAGCCACTTCCAGGGTTAAATTGCATGAACCACAGTGCTCCTTGCAGGATGTGGCTATAGCATAGCTGTAGAAAGACCCCTGAGGTGCTTCATGGAGACCTGCCAGAGCCAGGCAGCCATCTAGGAAGATGGTGCTCTGCACAGAAATTCCCCTGTTAGAAGGGGTAGCAATCACTCATACTTTGCATTTAATTTCTTCACTTGCTGCTCCTGACAATGGCACTCAAATGGGGTTGCAGATCTTCCAGTGCCATTTCCATTTGACATGATACAAGTGTCACAATCCTGGATATATCTTAGACACCTATTTTCAAGACTTCTTAGAAGTCAGAAGGGGATGACACCACCAAGCAACATCTGTTTGTGAGTTTTACTATATTAAAATAAGAGTTTTTATACCACTCTGTCCCTGCATTCAGTTCATAGAAAATAGAGACTTACATTTTCTTTTAGCTCCTTTTACATTTAGAGATCTTTGTCCATGTTTTCACATTGGTATGATTAAAAGTGGACTGTAGAAGTAAAAAAAAAAAACCAACCAAAACAAACATCCAACAATAAACAAGTAGACTCTGATTCAGAAAATTGCTTAATCGGCTGTGCAATTTCATCTCAATTATTAGTCCTGTTAAAAAGTTATGTGAGTTCTTAAATATGGAATTAATTCCTCAGCTGTAATATCTCCATGGCTTATTTAATAGCATTCCACTGAATTAGGGCTCAGACTAGCCCCTAATTTCTGGTTCAGCAAGTATAAGATTTCTAAGCCTTCTTAGGTCATAACCCCTTTCTAGAAGTCAATCATTTTTGTGACTCCCCGTAAAAGTAAGTGTGACAAATCTGCTGGTGATAGCATGATGAAGTCTCTCTAACATGTTTGTACTCAGGTTTTCTGAGATCTTGGCAGGGAGTATTTGACCTTGGAGTTGAAGGTGGTACAGGGAGGAGAATATCAAGATTTTCTTGGCCTTGGATTGTAATAACATTTCAATGCCTTACAAACACCCCTGATTGCCTTTCTGACCCCTCACTCCCTTCTCCTCCCCATCTCCCCTGGTTTTGCAATGCACAAGTTGAGAAACATTTGTTACAGAGACAGTTAACCTCAGTGCAGTGGTTTCAAGGGGTCGGGAATCAACCACTTTGTAGCTAAAAAACGCTTGACCCTCCCTGATGGAAAAACAAAACAAAACCAGGGCACTTCATCTCTAGATTGAGGTAGGGAAGGGAGGAGGAGGAAGGTAGTAAACATCCAGGCTGTGCCTGTGACTTATTACTGAAGTAAGGAGTCTTCTGATATTGTCCCTATGCCCCTTGTTCTCCCCTGCATCCTACAAGATCAAGAATGGGAAAAGAAAACCTGCATTTCTTTCATCTTTAAGTGGGTTTTCCAGATTTCACATGATTCCTATTAATTATTAAAATGTGGATATCAGAGCTGAATGCTAAATCACTAGGTCTTCTTAAAGCAGTGCATGAAACTAATTTGGGTTTCCTAACCCTAACTTGCCATTTCATAGTATAGTGGTGTGCTTTATAATATGTATGGGATGTGTTTATGATGGCCAGCTACCCTGGTCACTCTGCTAGGCTCTCTATAAATGGCAATATAATTGGGAGGACATGTTTACAAACTCTCTTCATACCTCTCTGACTGGTTCCAGCTCTGCCTCACTCTGAAGGTTTCCATTTTGCTGAAGCTGCCTGGCAAGAACATTTCTTCACTTAAGAGCCAAGAGTTTTGACTCGGTTTTGGAACTAATGGGTTACCTGAATGTGATGAGATTTCTCTGGTCTCAGTGCCTGACACTCAAGCATGTCTCTAGCCTTGACAGTGGTGTATCCCAGAGGAAGAAGAGTGCCAAAAGCTTCATTTTTGACTGTGCCCATGTCCTCTCAGAAGAACTTGCTCAGACTTAAGAAGTGCTTCCGCAAAACCAGCACCCAAACATGGGTTTCCAAATTTCAAACTCCATCCTAAAAGCAAGGCCACCTTTCTTTTCCTGTCCTTTTTCTGGCAGGAGCAGTATTCCCATCGTGACTCTGTATGCAGGTTATTCAGCCTCACAGCTTGCTCTTTTCTATTTCATTTCCATGCAGTGGTACTGTACAAAGATCCTTTCCCTTTCAGTGTCCAGCTCTGATTTGCAATTAGGTAAACTTTTTCAGACAGCATTTATGTGGCACTGGGGCTTTCCTGTGATATGGTTTCCTTGTCTGTGTTCTGCAGGTCACGCAAGGTTTTATGAGCTCATACCTGTAGTGCATTTCTCAGCTGTGACTCACGAGCAATCGACCAGCCTGTTCACTCCCAGAACACCATTTTACATTTGGAAATCTCCTTAGCTGTAAATATGCCTGAGGTTTACTGTGGATCTGTCAGTCACTGACCAGTCAGGACAGATGTTCACAATTGTTTTCACAGCAAATGCTGTCGAAAAGCTGCAGTAAAGAGTATGATTACAGCTTATCATTTAGGAAGAACAGAATCAGCAGTGTTAGTCTTGGAAATTGCTAGTTAAAGCTTACTTAGTCATTTGAATATTCATAAAAACCTGTAGTGTTTAAAGAAAATTATTTTTGATGGTTTGTGAGCAAGCAAGAAAATATTTGTCATTTCACTTATGCAACAGACTTATAGCCACTGTCACACCTCTGGATTTTCATTCCCATATATTAGAGAACTGTTAGAGCTGCAAAGTATGCAATATATTTTACCAGAGCACAATAAAAGTATTGCAAAAACCTCCAAAAAATCTGCCCCTAGCTGAGTGTGAGGGGCTGATTTCACCATCCTGTAAATCTTAAAGCTGAAAACAACTAATGTGTCTCTTCTTTTCACACATAAACAGCATCCTAATAGAATAAGGTTTCACCACGATATGCAGAGTTTGAAATTTCAGGAGGGTACTAAGTTAGTTCTTTGGTGGAAAGGATAGCATACAGACTTCTTTTAAATACTCTCCTCTGTTTTGCTTGAAATTCAATATATTATTTAGTATATTATTAGTGTTATTATTTATTGTCATTTGCTTTATCTCACAGGTTATATTGAGAATCAATTTCTTTTCAAGATTCAGTCATACAGTGAGTTTCTTAAAACATGAATGCATGATTCATATGTTAAGTTCATACTCTGTTAAACTTTATCTGTTTCACTTCTGTTTGGAGCTGAGCTTGGTTAGTTAATTTTGGATGTTCTTCATTACTGTCAGTGATGGGGGCACATATGCAATGGACTGTGTGCAAATGAGGTTCTGAGTTTTATTCCTGAGGTTGTTTGGGGAAATGGAAGCAGAGAGCAATTCAGTTCATCATGTACAATTATTGCTGAGAGTAGAAAATAGAACCAGAGATCCTGTAAGGAAAGTATGTTATCGACTTATGGAAGAGGGTTATATAAAATCTAGTTCTTATAATTCCCTGCTTTGGAAACAATGAGATAAAACACTGAAGTTCACTTTATTTTTGTCATTCTTGGTAGTTGTGGAGCTACTGCTAAAGGCAGGCACTGTGTTTGGTGCTTTCCTGTTTATTTGTGTCGGTTGCTTTTTATCCTGGACTCTTTTTACATAAACTCTCTCATCTTTGTTTGCACAGAGCAGGGACATTTTGTTCCAAGATTAAAGCATGTCAGGAGCTACAATAGTGTGAACAGTTTTCAAGAAGTCACCATAGTTTCTTTTGCAGCTACACTGCACCTTTCTAATAAGCTGTTCTCTGAACCACTTTTCTGAGCTCTTGCATGTCTTCCAGCTTGTTTTTTATGGATGTGAAACCTGATCAGTGATGGTGTCTCTGTACAAAGGGATGTAGAGTACTGGTGAAAAGCCCATAAGCTTCTGATGTGCTCTTTCTCAGCTGGGCTCTTTGACAGAAGGAGGGTTACAAGTTTAATTTAGAATTTGCTTCACAGAAAGCAAAGAAGGACTTTAGCAATCACTCACAGATTGAACAAGACCCCTTGAATACCACATACTGTGTTCTTGGGGAAACTCAAATAATCTTAGTGTGCATTTCAGCAAGAAGCTTTGTCTAACCTTCAAGATCTCCTCTAGATCTGACTCTCCTCAAACTTGCCTTCCTTTGGAATTGAAGATATCAGCCTAACTGTTGATCAGTGTCAACCATATAATTCTTTTACATGGAGGAGGCTATTTCAATGAAAAACTGATGATGTGTTTCCCTCCCAAAAATACAGTGCAGCAATAGGAATCCTGCCTGGTTTACTGCAACGTTCAGCTTTTCCAGAGCCTAGATCCAAGTTATCCTTTCACCACACTTACATGCTAGAGTGGCAAATGCCTTGGTGTGGCAGTAGCCATAGGAGACACAGGCTCTTGTGGGATGACTGCATAACACAGGGGTCATGGCCCCTTGAAGCTTGAAGCCAGGGAATCACAGGGGTTTAGGGTTCTTGTGTTTCAAGTAAGAGAGAGTCACAAAGTCTTAGGACTAGCCAAAGAGTAATCAGTGCTTTTTCAGATTACAGAGGGTAGGTTCACCAGCCTGTTCAGCTAAAAGGGCTTCTGGGGTCAGTCAAAGTTCAGTTAGAGCAAACCCAACCGTGTCCGATTCTTATGCAGTCCCTAACGTGCTCTTAAGGAAAGCAAATATCACAGCCATTTTCCACCTCAGATTTCTTGTCTTAATTATTTATCCCTCTCTGGAGCTGTTGTTGGTGCAGAAGCTGGAAATCTTGTGCAGGTGGAGGCTTACCTATTAAAATGCAAGGTTCATTACTCCCGTATCCCATGTGTTGGCTAACCAGATGTTTCTCCATCCGTCCTTTACCCCTGTTCCTTCATGGTTTTATGAAGGTAAATGAAGTCAGCACAAAACATAGCCGTGCTCCAGGGATTATTCTGGATGAAGGCATATTTAATGTAGCACACTGCAGAAAGCTGAATAGTCATGGAAAATCACTAAAAATGCTACTTACTTATAGACATTCAGTTTAGATGGGAATAAATGGGAATAGAGGCTGGGATGTTTTTCTGTGAAGTCAGCTATAAGGTAGCTGTTTAGGCTCCCTTCACGTCAGTGGGGACAAAGACAGACTGATTTATATGTCTTATCCCTCTATTTTAGGTGTTTGGTTGGTAGGGATGAGCACTGTCCTTCAGTGTTTGGAAAGGAAACTGTCACTCGTTGTGCACGTGTACAATTTGAATTGCTCTGGAGTTCAAGTCACAGTTAAGGCCATGGTTGAAATGTAAATAAGAACAATAGCTGGTTACAATTTGCAATCTCAGCAAGGAATCTGAAGACTGTCCAAGTGAGGAGACTGAACGGGGAATCTGGAGATTGTCCAAGCAGGAAGACTGAATGCTAAGCTCTGCCTAAAGCAGATACAGCCACATAGGCTGGGGGCAGTGGCCATGGGTAATGCCATGAGAGCTTTGTTTTGAGGAAGAAGTGGCTTTCTCAGGTATTCAGCGCAGCTCCAAATCCCTTTCAAAAAAATCCAACCTGGGTCTGAGAGAGAGAGGAAGAAAGAAAGGCTTAATTCTCAAAGATCCCATGAAAACAATAAATAGAGTTTAACAGTCAATAGGCAGATTAAACTGGCTGTGGGTCAAAATGCATCAGGAGTAAAGATTTATTGCAGAAAACTAGACATGGAATAAGCCCTGCTCTGTTGCTGGAGCTCTGACTAACTGGTTCTAGTGAGGAAAGGGAGGGGGAAAGAAAATTACAGTCTTTATAAATAGGCATCAGCAAAGCTGTTCCTGGCATGCTTTCCTGCCCCAGTCCATACCACCCAGTGGGGTAAATATCTCATTCCAATAATACCACTGATTAAATGGCTGTGGGATAAGGAATTTAATAAATTCCACACAGCATGTGAATGGTAATCAGGCCAGGAGCTTTATGCACTTTGGCTTGTGACATATACCACTGGGATATAGGATAATTAAGGGAATATTCCCTCCTGTCTCCAGATCTCTAGTGACTGTAGGGCATGCTGAGTCTTCTGTTTCAAGGGGTATAAATAGAGCAAATGGGATGAAATGAGGTGGGATACATAGTTCGAATACCAGTCAAGTCTACAAGGCAGAGGCACCGTCCTCCGTAGTCTTTCACTCAAGGAACTCTAGATGTCCTGGTAAATAACTTTATTCACCCTACATCCAAGGTGTGTAATATGCCTATATACTTGTTTGATGATTCATTTTGACTCCTCATTGTAAGGGTATAAGCCTTTTTAGATTGCATATGCTGTGTATGTGCCTTGGGATGAGAGTGAGACAATTCCTTAATCTCCTGCATTGCTGTTAGTCTGTTATAAGGTGTTTTTCATCTGAGGCATTCAATTCTGGGTTGGACTCTGTCTAGTAAGAAGGTACTTCTTCACACTTGAAATTCATTGACTGTGTCATGTGATGCGAAACCCAAACTTTCACATCCCATATTTCTGATCAGAATTCGCAGGCAGAAACGTGACTCATCCTGCAGCCAGTGCCTATGGAATGTGCCTCTGTGAGTGTTGGAAGCTCCTTGCAGTGTCTAGTTCCAATGGAAGAAGCCTGTCCAGACTGCCAGCGCCCAGTCTCCTGTGCACATTGACTGACTCTTGCTGAGGAGTTTGGAAAATACAAAAGAATTGTTAACATCCCTTTTATGTGAGCACATGCCAGAAAATGCAGGTCAAATGGAGGGATTGCATCTTCTCCCCAGAGAAACTGCCGTCTCAGGCTGCTGTGAATAAGCTGGGGCGTGCTACACTTTTTGGTATCTCTTTCCAGTGGACTCTAAATTCCGAAACAGTGTCATGATGAAGACAATGCCCTGAAAGGCAAAGTTGTAGAAGAATTCAAGTTGTTTTTTTCTTTTAAGCTGTGTTCTTTCTGTATTTTGGCAACAAGTGTTTAAAAGTTGTGAGTTGTTAGGTGTGTCTCAAGGCAGTTTTATCTATCATTAACCAGATCCCTGATGTTTTTACATCAACAAGCTTGCAATACAGACTTGGTGCATTTAAATGGGTACATCTAGATTTTGAATAAAATTAGGGGATTTTTATATTTTAAAAATAATATTTTAAAAAATCTGTGGTTTGTGCGGGCAACTAGGCTGACTCATATATTCAGAGGGCTCTCTCTTCCCCTACTACATCTTTCCCTTCAGCCGCATGAGTGGTAGGAATGGCTGCCACTTCATTTAGCCTCTGGAGAAGGGGCTGACACATACTTTGCCAGTGCATTTCACAAGTCACAAGACAGGAGATCATGTATCTTGGTTCTGTCCCTGGCTGTGAGAGAAGAATGTGGCTTATGGGTCTGATAGGGGGTAATCAAAGCTCAATCAGCCTGAAAGACATTGCAGCTGACTAGTGAAGATATTGGCTTACTGTGCTATAGTCTTACTTTCTGGCCAAGGTGACCTTTGGTAACCTCAGAGTTAGTGTCGCTCTGAAATATGGCAGCAGCTTGAACTCAACTGTCTTCCATAATTGGGATTTATGGCCTTGGTCAGTAATAAGGACAAAGAAATGTGCAATATCAATCACAGCAAGTTATGAGTATGTGAACTAGAGTTAGCTCAGGGAACTGGCACAGAGGTTACGGGAGTATTGGTGTGGGAGCAATACCCTTTTATTCTTCCCACCTGTCCCTAAAACAATCTTAGTCATTACTGTCATCGCTTCTTTACGGTGTGTGTCTTTTCAGCCAGGTTAGAAAAGGGGTAAGATCAAAACATGTTGAATATTTTCTATTTGTAATGCTCTTGCTTTCACCAATATTTGGGGATCATCTTGCAAAGTATAGTGGTATTGAATAGATCTTTAGAAAACCAAAGCTATCTGTTTAAAACCTGGGAAAAAACCCCTCAGAATGTGTATTTTTTTTAAGCTTCTATCATTTGCTTTTTCATCAAAGTTACTCTGCTTAGCACTTCCTCTGAGGATGGTGTTCGCCCTTTTATGGAAAACTTTGTATGACAGAAGTTTCTATAAAAGTGAGAATTTCCGAATCAGCCTTTACTCTTGAGTGGAACTCATTATCTCTGTTACCAGTGCTTCCCAGTTATTTTCGATACTTGATAGAAATCTGTTCTGTTTTCTGATGATAAACTATATTCAACCTCAGGAAACTGGTGCATAGCTTCTCAAAACCACTGGTATGCTTCTCAAAACCTTTGGTAGTTTTTTATTCACTCAATTTTTTCTGAGGTGTCCCTTGGTGTATGGAATGATAAACACAGGGTCACTCTGTAGGTGTGGACATTGGTAAGATGTAGCCTCCATACTGACTAATGGATTTTTCTAAAATCATGTTAGATTATTCCTCAAACACCAACCTGATACACCTTTTCCAAATAAACCTAATCCTAACTTTATATTTTAAAATTACATATTTGCAGTGCTGTTGAGAAGCATCAGTTCTGCTTTGAAACTATCCAGTCTGTCACAGTTATTATGGAAAGCACAGTTATTATTGAAAGTTCTTAATTTTCTATGTTTTTCTTTTTTTCCTTTTTTTCCTTTTTTTTTTTTTTTTTTTTTTNGTTGTTTTACGTGCAAATGCCTTCACTGTAACAATGGCTTTCATGAGACCAAAGGGAAAAGCAAGCACCTTTCTGCCGGGTGTTTTAAATCTACTTCTTCTCTCTTAATAAAAAGCAGCGCTCCATCTGCTCTTGAACGTGCACATCTCCACTGCCAGTCCTATTCCAACCTCACACCCCTCCAGCTGTGCACATGTTTCTTATTATGAGACAAGTCTGTGGAGGAGGACAGCAATTATTGCTTGGTCCCCATCTGAAATAAATTCCCAAGATGAAGGATGGCTTCTCAGATTGAAAGCTCTTGTAAGAATAATAATGCCTTTCAGGCCCTTAGCAGTTTAGGTTTTCTTCAAGAAAGAACATCTCTCAGTAAAAGATGCCATAGAAAACCTGTATGTTTTGTTTAATTTTATTCTTGGCAAATCTGCTAATATACAGATATGATCTGAGTGATATTTCTTATTACTTTGGTATGGATGAAGAATGGATCATTTAAAAAGAAAAACAGCTGATGATAGATAAACCCACCTGCTATTTGCCCTTGAAATCCCCATGTTTTTGCAGTCAAACCTGCTTATATATCTGTTTACTTTTTTTTTTACTGATCATACAGGGGAGGTAGCATTATGGCAGCAGTAGCTTTATTACATTATTTATTAATGTGAAAGAGAGAAATCTGGAAAAAGAAGCGCATAGGGTATGTGATCATATTTATATACATATCTTTGTCACTCCTGCCAGTGACACTCTGAAGGGGACCCATCCGGCAGGGCACCCACTAGACCCCCTCATGTAAACTTGAAGTCAGTACAGCATATAGATGACACCAGACATCTTGTTGAATCAAACTTCTGGAAACTGATTGGTCAGCCATATATCCCGAAAGTTTCTAATGGGTTGGTATGGAAGTAATAAACTTGTATGATTACACTTGGGAAAATTAATTCAGCTGAAACTTTACATGTTTTTGCAGTTACTCAGCATACTTTCTCCTGTCTGTGTTATAAAGTTAGATAAGTTTCCTTATGATGTTGTAATATTTAATGCTTGTCAATAAAGAAAGGCTTTCCTATATCAGGGGATATTGAAACAGCGAATAAAGAAGGTTTCTCTCTGGAGAAACCTTCTCCATTCACATGGAGAATGAAACAGTCATATTTAAGCACACTCAAATCTGTTATGAGAGTGTTAGTGGGAATGGAATTATCATAATGGAAAGAAGTGGTACAGTGAAGAGCTTGTAACCTGCAGGGATGGGAGAGGCATGTTATCAGCTCTGTAAAACACTGGACAGACAGATCTGGACACTCCTGCCAGTCATGGATCAAATGAGAAGACCAGAAGAGCTGGAAGAGATGTCAAGTAGTGTCTTGAGTGTAAGTTAGGTTCTTACAGACATCCTTGGTGGTCCTGGGAGCCTGGAGTCCCTGAGAGCTCACAGTTATGTGCTTTTGGAAGCCTCCAGCTACTACTCAGATGGGTTTTGCAGCAGTACCTTGCTGTTTGACCTGTGATTCCTGTTATTTATGACCCCCATTTCACTTCTCTTGGCTGAATTCATTCCACTGTGGTCATTCTAATGGGATTCAAATTTCCTTTCTAAAATAAATGCCTGTCCTCCCTCAACCTTCTTCCTTGTGTCCACCTCAGTTTAGCAAATTACATAGCCACAGAGTATTCCCCTGGTTGCTGCCTTGTGCCGTCCACCACCTGCTCACATGAAAATTTCGGGTTGAAAACATTGCTTCTGTGTCTCCAACTTTTTCCTTCAGTACAATGTTTTCCTCTTTAATTTTATTTGTTTTATGGAAATGGCCCTTCTGGAGGAAGGTCATGTTGTTTCTACTGTTTTAGGAAGGCAGGGAGGGTGTTTGGTTTTACCCACAGCAGCCAGAGTGCAGTATGCTGTTTCTATAAATGGACTGCTACAGTGTTTTGTTATTAAACAGCCTTTGATATAGGAGGGCCACAGTCTTACAGCTTCCAAATATATTTCGGCCATCTATAAAAATGACAAATATTTCTGTGCCCACAGGATAGGAACATATATGTTTCCAAGAGCTCAGTTGTGCTATCCTGAAATTAAACTGAGAGGTGCTGACTTAATGTTAAGGGACAAGTGTTGACTGTGTCTCTTTTCCATCCCTTCTGCCTTTGAGCTTTGGAGCTGGATACTCTGGTTTCAGTTGTGATAGAGTTAATTTTCTCCCTGGTAGCTGGTACAGTACTGTCTCTTTGGATTCAGTATGAGAATAATGTTTGATAACACACTGATGTTTTAGCTGTTGCTAAGCAGTGCCTACTCTCAGTGAAGGACTTTTCAGTCTCCCAGGCTCTGCCAGCGAGCAGGTGCACAATGAGCTGGGAGGAAGTGTGGCCAGGACAGCTGACCTGAACTGACCCAGGGGATATTCCATACCACAGAATGCCATGCTCAGTATATAAACTGGGGAAAATTGGTCAGGAGGTGCTGGTCACTACTCAGGGCCTGGCTGGGCAGTGGTCAGCAGATGGTGAGCACTTGTACTGTGCATCACTCACATTTCCTCAGTTTTATTTCCCCCTTATTTTGGTGCCTCCATTTTCATTACAATTACAATTATATTTTTTATTTATTTAAGTTATTAAAACTGTTCTCATCTCTACTCAAGGATTTTGCCTTCTCTCTTTTCCAATTCCCCATCCCATCCCACTGGGTGGTGGGGTGAGGTGCATATGATATTTAGTTGCCAGCTACTGCTAAACCGCTGCACTAAACTGGCCAGTTCTGAGGAATAGGACAAGAAATAGGCTCAATGTTGTCCTGTTTTGTCAGAGATCACTCAGCAGTCTGACACTAAAGAAGAGAAGCTATGCAGAAAAAGGATTCTGGTCCTTCCAATTTGTGATGTGCAGTATTGGGCCAGGTCAAGATGTAGAAGAGCTCTGCCTATTCTTAATCCAAATGGACCTGAAGTTACTTGATTTTCCAGGATTAGATTTTCTCAAGTGAAGAGCAAGGATGCACCAGTTCCAAAAATGTGGCATGGATTTATAATGATTGCAGTTTGTGCCTTCTTAATAGACAGTGGGGGTTTTTTGTTTGTTTCATTGCTTCCTATGACCAGCAAGATTAGACAGGGGTGGAGAAAAAAAAAGAAGACATCAAAGCAATAGGCAGAATACTGAAAATTTGTAAAACAGTTTTGCTGGCAGAAGCACTAAAAAATTCTCAAGACTATACTCACAGAAATGTCCAAGCCTTTAAGGGTTTGCTTTTCAAATTAATTTTTTAGTTTTATGTGGTTTGCTCATCAGTGCCACAGCAATGGGACACAGCATTTCCCAGGGATAATTGAATATTCCCATAATGTTGCCAGATGACCTGTAGGTCCCACAGTAACATTACTCACAGAGACACAAATGGGACCTCAAGATAAAGGCCTTCCTTCAGCTGTCTTTTTTCCTGTTTTCAGGAAAGCAACAGGTCATGCAAAACAAGAAACTCAAGCCAATGAGGAATTTTGACATTAAATTATGGATTCTGGAGAAACGGTTCAACCAGCCAGGGTTGCAAACATTTATTCTGTGTGATGTATGTGGTAATTGTGATCCAGAAGCAAAGCCATATGCCACAGGTCTCCAAATGTATACCTAATTTTCTGTTTCCATGATATAAAAATAGCAACAATTATCTATTTATAGACAATGGCAAGACATTTATTACTGACCAAAATCAGTTCAGAGCATCAGGTCCTCCTGGCTAGGCATTAAACCTCCAGGAAATATCTCTGCTTCACTCTTATTGCTTCATTATTTACATTAACTATCACAACCATTTGTCTAAATATTTGCTTTTCTGATACTGACACCCTGAAGGAGTTCAGGTCAGGACATTGTTTGTCTATTGTATAGCATTGCAACATGCAAAGATTTAAGTAACTGTGGAAAAGAATGGGAAGCTTAGAAACCGAATGAGGAATGAAGGGGTCTGGTTTGGAGCACCTGCTCAGTACAGTTGTTTTTTATTAAATAATACAACGTGCAGCTCTGCAGGAGGTCAGAGCAGATGATCTAATAGGTCTTCCTGCCCTTGAAATACACAGACTATGTTGCTGTGTAATTAATGTCAGTGGAGCCAGTGAAGTGAATGTAGGCTTGTCCATTTAGATTATTGCAAAACCGATATTTGGTGAAATAGTTTCCTTGACCTCACTTTTATTTCCAATAAAGGCAATGTTGTAATGGGAGGGGAAGGGAGGTATTTGGAGTCACAGAACTGGTCCACATTCGCAAATACAGTGTCAGCGACCAGACGCAGATAGGCATCGAGTGCCCTTTGCTCTTACTCGGTTTTATTTCCTGGGTGTTTTCCTTATTAGGCCGAATGATGAGCCAATTGTACAATAAAATGTGTCCTAAGCATATCAGCACGTTGGAATTTAAGAACCCTTCCACATGTAATGAGCTGAGGAATTACAACACAAAGCACACCTTTCTTTCAAATTGACTGATTAACATAATAAAGTTAGACTCAAAGCAGCTTGTTCTCAACCTGTATTTAGCCTGAAGTGTTTTTCTTGTGTTTCAGACCTGACAAAGGGCTCATGTGCCTGGAAGCACGTGCCTGCTATTTTCCAGGCGTATCGGTCTAATTAAAAACCTTACCTCTTCCTACAAACTTTGCCACAGGAATGAATCTACATGGCTAAGCAGGTTTCTTTTTTTTTTGACTTTCATTTTTTTTTTCTGGCACAGTTTTAAACCATTAGAAGCATCTTACATATGAATGGCCTAATTTGTGAAGACACTGACCATTATACTATAGTTTAAAGTTGGTTTCAGTTTCACATATGTCAAATATGCCTTGCAGGCAGCTAATACAGGAGCTAGGTAAACTTACTTTATGACAAAAAGGATTAAGGGGTGACTTAAGCACTGCCGATAAACAGATGTGCAGGCAGAAAAATTGGATGTATTGCTGAGTAGTTGAAGAAATTGTAGGGCCCAGTCCCTGGCACAGAAACCAGAAATCTGTGAATATTCAATTGCAGAGAGTTTTTTGGTTGTTGTTGGGTTTTTTTCTTGTTGCTGTAGGTTTGGGGTTGGGCTTTTTGTTGGTTTTGGTGGTTTTTTTCCAGTTTTTTCTTTCCTTAGAAAGTTTAGTAAAGTAGATAGTTTGATGCCAAAAATGTAGTAAATTCACATCATTTGTCATCTGCACAGAAAGTTTAGTAACCACCAACCCAGTTTTGAAGTTGCTGGGCTTAACAGGAGCAGCAGGGGAGAAGCTGGACAGTCCACGTTCTGCTGTAAGATACAGTAGTTGATCAGAACAGACCTTTAACTCCGATTTGAATAGGCTGGGACAGAGAAACTCTGAAAGGCAGTGAAAGGCTATTTGCACATCAAGGCGACCTCTGCTCCAATAGATGGGTTCAAAGATGCTGCATGGTCTCCCAAGAAAAGCATCCAGCTGATTGCCTTAAGTCTTTGGAAAGCAGCAAGGTGCCAAGTTTACCTACTCATTGTGTGTGAGTCCAACATCAATCCTGAATTCAGACAAGTTTGGATTGGCCTCATTGTGGGTGGGCACATTGAAACCTTTGAGTTTCACTAAACGGTGGAGTGTTTGATTTTGTTTTCTTTTCCACTAGGCTGCCCTCCTTAGCAGGACCGTGTGATGTGAAGAATGGGTGTTCCCGTGAGCCTGCATAATACACTGGTAATTGTTGCAGAAGCGAGGGCTGTTCATTTCAGGGAGATAAGGGTAGAGTGAAGTCTTGACATGGGATTCCTGGTCAGATAAATGAGGTTGTCAGGGCTGCTTTGCCAGCCCCAGGTTGAAGAGGTTGCTGAGCAAATCTCTGCCATGGTAGAAAGAAAGTATTTAATGACAAGATCTCTGATTGTCTGGCAGCAGTCCAGAGAAGTCTGTGCTCTGGGAATATGAAAGAGAAGGGAGGAGAAGGCTTTGGTTGTGCGAGGCTGTGACTGATGTAGCTTCGGGTGGTCGGACTCTCTCTACTCTGACTCCAGAGCCTGTTGCTCAGATCCTCAGCTCATGAGTTTGTGGACCCATGCATACTTTCCCTTGTTAGTGCATCATAGCTATTTAATTCTAATGATAATGGATCGTTTTTCTTAATTTTGTTATGTAAATTTCTTAAGAGTCATCCATTGAACGTACTGGATGGTTGAAAACTGCTAGAGACCTGCAAAGCTCCATGTCATTAAATTCTGGTTCTAAGTGCTAGGAAAGTAACATAAAAACCTCTCCTCCTGTAGAGTTCTGTGCTGTAACTCATCTGGCATGTGCTTGCTAGCTGACAACTCTTGCCAGCGTTCACTCTTATGCAATAGAGCAGGAGATGGTTTCTAAGTTGGCACCTTCTCTAACTGCCAACAGTCACGTCTTATTATCTTAACACCTGATCAGGGCAAAGCTGAATATAAGTTACAAACCAGAAGTCTGAAGCTTAGCCATAAAGGTTCCTCTGGTGCACTGAAGAGCCATGGCTCAAGATACTTATTAGGCAGAATCAAAAATTATAAATTAATTACTGCCAAAAACTTGGCAATCACTAAGCTAATTTCTGGTGGAAACATTTGGTTCTTCTCTAAAAAATAAAAATAGAAAGAGAATAAAAGAATAATATGAAATTTTAACCTTTTTTTTTTTTTAGGTCTGAAGCAAATTGTTAAAAGAAAAGATAACACAAGATCTGACAGGGTGTTTCTCTTAGGAGATGTAACTTATTGATGTCTAAACTTAAATTCACAAACCAGTGTTTCTAATAGACCATTTCTGTGGATCATCCTGAGGTTTATCCCTTAACAAGAGCAAACCATATAATTATTATTTACCTAGATGACTGTAATTGAGAACAGCACCTTGCATTCAGTTGTTTGTTTTTCCTCTTCCAGATGTGAGACAGAGACCAGATCTGACTGACAGATTAAATGACTTTGATCCTTATAATATTCCACTAAAACAATCATACATAATTGAAAATATCTGTTCTAATCAAGAGTCTTTGAGAACAAATTAGTCTTCCCTTCTTCCTGCTTCTTGCTTGGTGAGTTCACTTTCAAGATATGATAATAAATGTGTCCAGACTCAATCTTTCTTCTTAACCCTTTCCCAGAAAGGGGTCAAAGAAGAGTTGTTCAAGCCAGGCAGAAATCCAGGACATAAAGCACAGTCCAGTCTCTTAGGATGCTTTTTCACTTTATGCCTTGGCAGCTTTCATTGAGGCCTCACTGACGTCTCCTAGATGGGAAATGAACCCCTAAAAAGACTTCTCAAGCTTAACAGCAGCTGATTTACCCTGGAACATACTGATGCATAGAGGTATTTTCCTCTGAATAGATGTTTGTCTTTCTCCCTCCACCCCCCTATTAATTAGTACATTTTCACACTTCTTTTGGGAGATTTGGCTGCATATGGTATAATTAAATATCACAAATCTTGGGTGCAGAAGACACACTGAGACACACTAGTCTTCAAAGAATCTTGTTTAATTTCATTGAAATGCTGTGTCAAAATTTGACAGGTTAAAATTACTTCAGCACTGCCTTAGTAGAATACAACAATCAAGTAATTTACAAAGAAATAGGATCGAAAAGCTGATCTTCAGTGGGATCTTGATAAGTAACTCCATTTACAATACATATGCGGAATAATGTAATGAATTTCTTATTGAGAACATTAAGACTGGTTCGTCTGGTTCTTGATTATCTTTTTTTGTTTGTTTGTTTGTTTTCCCACAAATGGCAAGTACTGACTTAACCTGCCTCCAGATATCAAGTTTTATTAAAGTGTTTCTTCTTAAAACTGTTCTGGCTAGCATTAGGTACTTAATGTTAGTTAATGTTAGTTGACATGAGCATCTAAAAAAGGGTGCTCATATATATGTGTGAGCCTGGATGTTAGCAGCTTGTTTTTATTGCCTAATTCTGAGCTTCTTGCCGCTAACGGCAGATAACACACCACAGTCTCTGAGAGCTACATAAAGCTTTGGGTTGTTTTTTCTCCGGGAAGCCAACCATATGCAACCAGCTTTACAAATTTCTACAAGAGACAACTGGATCTTCCAAAAAGAGAAAGGATACAAAGATGATATTGGTCCTTTAATATGGATAATAATCCCTTGTGCATCAGCTAGCTATTCACATTTGTGCGCGCATTATGAAAAGGAGACTTTTCATAATGAACCTGAAGGGATCTAAGACATGATCTTGTGGGGTCATACATGGAGTGCTCACTTTATCCCTGGCATGGTGACAATTGATATTGTCACCTATATGATATCCAAAAAGATGGAAGTGCAGACAGCCTGTCTCAACAGAGAGGTTCCTTCTCCAAAGACAGCTAGAGAGAAAGCAGGATCTGGGATATGTGGATGAAAGGCAATTGTTTGGAGATGACACAAGCTATTTGTTTCTCTGGGAACATTTGGCCACAATGGAGGGATGGGTGGGAGCACCCTGGTTCTTGAATGCAGGCCCAGAGTGGCAAACTGTCTTTAAGCAATTGAGCCCAAACTTGTTAACAAATACTTCTGCTCTAATCTTCCACATACCTCAGCACTCAAAACATCCACTGAGACTAAAATGTCTTGTTATGACAACATTCAATTTACATCTGTTTTGGGTAGTTTTTACATGGAGCTAAGGACAGATTGGAAATTTCTTCTGGTGAATATTCTGACCAGAGTACTGGAAGATATATTTATTAATGTGTAAAGCCAAACACAATTAGAAATGTTGCCAAATAGATATGCACAGTCTGCACTGCCCTGTGAAGTTGCTTATACAGATAGCTCAAGAACTGATTTCACTGAATATAATTCCATTTTTCATAAATTAGGTCAGATGAGAAAACTGTGAGGAAAAAAGTATGTGAGTGGGGAGCAGACTTGTAGGAAAGAAATAAACACCAGCCCATGGAAAGGGGAGAGGGATCTCCTGCTGGCCACAAGCCCTGCATTTCTGTAGGAATCTTCCAGGCCCAAGGACAAGAAAGAGTCAGCCTAACTTGACAAACTGGGTGTTAGTGGATAGTAGTGACCTAAAGGTGAAAGGACTGTAATGCCTCTCTGGCTTGTGAGTATTCCCCACGCCACAGCTCCTGCTTTTGTAATTTGCTCTTGTCAGTTTTATTTATTGCCAATTGTTATTTGAATGCATCGGCTGCTGTTAGTGACAGGAGAGCCGTGCAGTGAGAATGCTGGATGTGCACTGTGGAAATCTGTTTTACCCATTAGTGTCAGAGAAAGACGATGAAGGAAACATTTGTACTAATTTTGAGTGGGTGTTTATGCTCTTAAAAGCCACTCTGTTAAAATGACATGAAGGGGATGCAGGCAGGCACAACCCCCAGTTCTTCTTTCTTCATGATATTAAAGGAAATTTGTTCCATTTACAAGTCAGAGTATGAGTGCTCATAGGCTTTGCAGAGAACTATGTTTTCAGAGGCACAGATTGAGCTAAGTCTGGTCTGACTCAAGTGTCATTGGCAGGGATCAGCACAGTCCAAATCTGTATTCAGATACATGCCAAACTCTGGAGCAGGATAGATCTCTTTTGCTGGTCTCTTATCCCATGGGATACGCAGAGAAGATGAATTTTCCAGGTGATTTAAAAGAAAAACTCATCTCTTTCCCAGCACTTGTCTTTTTAAATCAAATTTTTGACATAATCTTCAGTCTTAGTTGCTTGTATGTCCCTCCCTGAATATTCATAGCCAATACCCTTTGTCTTCTCTTCTGGTCTTGTTTTGTTGCTTATTCCTTTGCCTCTTGATGAGAGAAGGACATTATCCATCCCAGGGAATCAGCTGATTCTTTTAGATGATGGCTGGCTGGACATCTCTCTGCAGGGAAGCTGGGGCAGGCAGTGATAGAGCTGTGTGGGAGCTCAGAACAGGCAAACTTCTGACACCGGTGAGGACCAGACACCCTCAGTGCTGGGAAAATGCTTCCCCGATTCTAAAGGCAACAACTATTACGGTGTTAATGATTGTTCACTTCTGCTAATGATTGCTCACTATATCCTACACGAGCAGTCATTTCCTACCTCTCCTTTGTCAAGGGTTTCAGGGGAGTTTCGTCCAAGAGATGACGGCAGCAGGCCTGAAAAGGGGCACCTGATAATGTTAGCACTGCAGCTGAACTGGTTTGAACCGGTTGGAACCGGTTTGAACTGGTCTGAACTGGTTTGAACTGGTCTGAACCGGTCTGAACCGGTTTGAACCGATCTGAACTGGTTTGAACCGATCTGAACCGGTCTGAACCGGTTTGATCCGGTCTGAACTGGTTTGAACTGGTCTGAACTGGTCATGCCAAAATGAGAACTGTATGGTGGCAATGGTTTACAATCTTTGCTGAGACAAATGCATGCAGTTGCGTATATTCATCTCTTGTGGACACAGGAGGGAATTCTTCTTGCTCATCTTTCGAGGTCATTGTCCCGAGTCTGTCTAATAACAAAATATTAATTAGCGTACTGTGGTGGTGATTCCCTCCCAAAGGCTCTTCTGGATGTGAGGAGCTACAGACCAGACCAGCTCAGTTCAGACCACTGGCAGCCTGCTTGGAGATCATCACATGCAGTGTTGTTGAAACAATTGTCATTTATAAATCATTCTGGGCCAACTCCCACTTGACCATCCAAGGTATTCCACCCAGCTGCTCAAGACCCCAGGGCTGGCTTGCAACCACAGACAGCACAACAAGTGGGGGGGATAAGACGTGTTATTTTTCTCTTTAGCATTACCTTTTTTTTTTCTTTACAGTATAGCCCCATTAAGCTGTTGAGTGCTTTCTTGACCACAATTGACTTAGGATAATCCTGGTCTAGCAGAAAAGGCATGATGAGATTTAGCAGCTGGAAGTAAATTTGACATGAATTTAGTCTAGAAATAAATTTCAGATTACTACTTTTTAAACAATGGAAGGTGTTTAATCATTCCAACAAACTCTCTGGACTTGTGTTGGGATTTCAGAAACTTGGACTATTTTATGAATATATTCTTAAAATCTCTGCCTTAGTTTCAATAAAACTAACTAGCTGAATGCTAAAAGCTTGTTTGGAATTCTTTGCCTTTTCTCAAAAAGGATCTTCTTCTTTGGATCTCTTACACAGGAGATCCAGATGAGAGCTCCTAGGTGCCTTTCTGATTTTAAAATTCACAATTATTCAGTTCATCTAAGCCCTCTTTGGCTTTAGCTTATGCCTGCTTGCTTATGTTTTCATTCCTGGTACAAAATCTGTGTCTATGCTGAGTATGAAGCTTACTGGTATTTACATGTGAACTCCCCAAGCACCTTCTAGATGAGTATCTGCGGGTGAGTATAACTCTAAAGCAATTGCCAGTGTTGTCCTTTCTATATTCTGTTCAGATATCTGAACACTTTCTCAAACTGAGCAAGGTAAATAGAACAAGCTGGAGCAAGTCTCCTATGTTTTATCTCTGTCTTTTTTGGAAGGGTGGATTGTATTAGTAGCAAGAAAAAGGTCAGACATGTTGCAGTCAGAAATGAAGGGTCAAAGTTTTTCTCCAAATCTGTTACAGGCAAAGGTGACTGCTTTTCCCTGTGTACTAAGCAAGTTTTTTTCTCCAAGTATCCTCATCTGTAATAGGTGCAGCTTTAGGATTGAACTTTGCATAGTTTACTTAGGCGCCCCTGAGTGTGTCTATAGATGGTTTGAATCAGGAAGGAGCTTGACACAAAAAAAAAAGCTCTGTGATGCCTTCCTGCTGTTCCATGCTCAGCTAAGCAACTTCACACTCTCAGAATGAAATGGGAAACAGGGCTGACAGGGACCTAAAAAGATATACAGAGTATCTCATTGGCTCATGGCTAGATTTCCACTCCCTAGCCTGCTCCTGACAGCTATCAGTGTAATTGTCACCTTCCTCCTCATTGACATCTACCCAGAGCTCCCGGCAATAAGATAATCTTTTTCTTATTGTCCAGTCCACGCCTGCCCTCTCCAACTCCTACTCTGTTTTTTGTGTCACTGGGGCTGCCTGTTATTCTGCCACCTCTCCTTCCCTGAGCACCATGACTGAGGAGCATATTGCTCCTTTATGGGAGCAATAACTTCCGTACATCCTTTTGTTTTCTCCTCATGGTACAGTGCACACCTGTGTGCTCTCATGAGGACAGTGATATTCTTCTACACATTGCTCTGTAAAACATCTTGGCTTCTTTTAGCTATTGTGACATGTCATTAAAAGAAATAAAATAATTAAAACAAATAATCCTCCCTGTATCATCTGCCGCAGAGAAGAAAGAGCTGTAGCTGAGTTTCGTTTGGGGGATTATTGAAATAAGGGAGCCTGAGAATCAATTTATGTCCTTAAAGCCAAGACCATGCTAGTTGTTAACTCAATATGAGGGTTTAAGGCATTAAATATGTCTCTTTAAGCACTTTGCAGTTCTTCATTTCCTTACCACAGGGAATCACTTTTCAGTATCAAGTCTGAATAGCCTGTCTTCTCTGGAAAAACACTCGAGTGCATTTTTCTGATTTTAATAATGTTTGGGTTAGAGAAGAGATGTCAGTCTTCAGCTGTGGGACTGACGTCAGAAATTCATTGACATAGCTCTGCTCACCAATGGAAGTGTGTGGAGTCCCTTCAATCCACTGAAAGTAATACCCAGGGTCTGGCCTTGGTAAGACAGACCCTAGCTACCCCTCCTGTCTGAGGAGATATTTCCAGTGTGCTCTGCACACAATGGTTTGGTTGGTTCTGCCCTCCCTCACCACCCCCAATGACCTTGGCCTTGTGGTTCCTTCCCCCTCGGTGCATCTCCATTGGCTTCAGGTCAATGCCCTTACCTGCCCTTTGCCGCGCCCCCAGACCCTCTACTGAAGGGGAGACAGATGTGGGGTTCTCTCTCTCACCTCTTGGCCTTGGCTCTCTTCGCCTTCTCCTCCCTCCCCAGCTCGGGGTGGGAAGGGGGGAAATAAAATGGACCCTCATGCTTAACCAAGGAGACTTGTCTTGTCTGTTTCCCTGCCGGCGCCTGTACGTGGCTACGATGAACACTGTAGCCATGCGATGCTACAGAAATGGGCAGGCTGGGATGTTTGAGAAGGAATTTTTTCAGTGTATTAATAATTGCTTTAGATCTAGTTCCTGCTGTGACTATCCTTTAGGATAGTACTTTTGAATTCTCAAGAGGGAATGAGGAGAAATAGGTTGGCTATTGTATTTGCTTAATTAAAGGTTTGAAAATGGATTTTTTGTAATTTAGGCTCTTTTGTAAAGAACAGGCTTTTTTTTGTGTGTGTGTGTGAAATTTGTAGTGCTACATGTTTTGCCTGCAGATGTCCCCAGCCAATTATGGTTCATAGTTGGGTTATCCGGACTGATAGATTGAATTGCAATATTGGTTCAATGGAGTCATGAGTGTTTGGGGTTCATAGAGAGGAAATAGCAGAATAAAAGGGAACATTGGTGTCAGCAGGATGCTGGAATGGGATGTGGGCACTACAGAAGCAGTGGTGGGTGCTCTGGTTATCTGTGAGGTTCTCCCACGAAGCCTTCAACTATACAAATGATGAAGACCCATAATCACTGTTAAAGGGAAAAAAAATAGCCAAAAAAACCTAGCAAAAAACTAAAGGTGTAGTACTGTTAATCCTTTCATTTAGTATCATTCAGCTGCTTATTTCCAAGTAATCACCACAGCGCAAAAATCCAAATATCATAAAAGGTCCCAGACAATTCTTAAAAAGTGCTGATGAAAGTGATTTCACCCATAAACAATCGGAGTGTTACAAACCACAGTGGTTTGTTTGTTTTTTCCTGGCTGCCTTGTCTGTTTCTTCCCGACTTTCCGTTTTCCCAGGACTCGGTGTTCATGTCCATAAGACGTGAAGGTGTTCTTGGGAAAAGTTTACTTCTGTTTGCTTTGGCATTACTAGCTCTGGCAGTGTGGTACTGGTTACCTGAGAGAGACTTTCCGTGTTGTAGAAAGAAAATGAGTGTTTACAATGAAAGTTACAAAACTGCACAGTGAGATGTAATATCTGAAAACATGAAAAAACACAGTATTGCTTTTTGCTTTCTGATATAAATTTTATGTAAGAGAACTACAAATAGGAGAAGAATTTGTGTCATGCTGTAACCCATCTAGCCTAATATATTTAAAACAATTCTTGATATTTCTTCTGGAACAATAACTTCTTGTGTAATACATTGTTGATTTCTCCGTAAAAGCAACCAAATTAAATTATTCTCCCCCCCTTTTTTTTTCATCTTTTTTTTTTAATTTGTAGGATTTACAGATTACCAGTTCCAATGATTTTGGACAATTGCTTCCTAGGAATTTGCCAGAGAATTTAATTCTTTAGATGGAGAGGATGAAGGGTAAATATCTGTTTTCCTAAAAGAGCTTTTTTACTAAGGGACAACTGCAGCTACCTTTGCTTCAGAGCTGAGATGTATCATTTAAATGAAAGCTTGACCTGCAGAAGATGTTCAGAACTTGCAGCACTGATTAAGGATAGAAAAAGCAGCCTGTGAGATTTGCAGCCATTTCTATCACAGGGAGATAGGACACATACACACAACCCCCCGCCAAATCCAAACAACCTAGAAACCCACCAGAAGGCAAACCAAAACAAAACCCCACAAATAAAACAAACAAACAAACAAACAAACNAACCACCAAAACCCCCCTCAAACCCCAAAACCTTAATATTTTTAGGAAACAGGAACATGTTAGGAACAGAACATGGGATACAATAGCCAAGTAGTCCCATGTGGGAATATGCTGGGGGAAGAAGGAGCTGAGACTTGTTACCCCTTCTTGCATTCTGTGTGTTGCTATCACGAGCTGACTGTGAGACCGGGGATCCTCAGCCCTTGCTGGCCCCAAACTCATAAGCTCTGAGCAAGTGACAAGCTGTAGGTCACGTACAATGCAGCTCTCTCTGTCAGATGGGACAGCAATGACAGTGGTATCAAATGCACCTGATAATCCTGGGAAGGTTTTGAGTGAGCCAGGGACTATTTTCCACTGCTCAGATGCTCCCTCTGTGTTGGAGCGAACCAAGGATGAAGGCTGATTTTGTATGTTGCCTGTCAGAAAACATACAATGATCTGAGTAGGACTTTGGAAAACAGAGAGAAAATCAGGAGGGGGAGAACAAATCTACGATTATGCATAGGAATATGGGGCTTATATGCAGAAATGAGGCTGGAAAACACAGTTTTACTTCTTCGGAAGACCTTGAGACGTGCATGGTGGCAGGGAGTTTGTGAGCCCTCAGAGGGATTCCCTGCCTCCACCTCTGACTTAGAAAAAATGCAAATACTTGGATGCAAATGTCAGGAAAGTAACGTGAAATTTTAACAGTAAAAATCTGGAGAGGCTCTGACTGATATTGGAGGAAGAAACTGAGTTGTTTCCATACACCTGGTCAGAGAGATGGGACTCTGTCAAGTAGTGAGGGAAAGGAATGATGTTATGGCTGAAGCACTGACTGTAAACAAATAGGAATCGAGCACTACACTTAATGTAGTGGCAGACCCTCTGTGAGACAAGCACAGGATCTGTTGTGCAAGGGGCTTTGAGATTATGCACGGGGCTATATGGCTGATATTAAAACTAGTAACATGCATACCCTTTGCTGTGCATGAAGGATATCTCTTGCATTTCTCAGTGCAGCCACTGCCGGAGTTTTTTGTTCTGCAGTTTTTTGGGGAAAATCCTTAGAAAACATACATTTCTGGACCTCAGTGTCAGAAAAAATGTTTTTCTAGCACATAACCTCCCTGCTGTATAGTCTGCAGCAGTCATCAGGGAAGGAAGCCCGGCATCACGGCATGATCTGTGCATTTTCTGGAGCTAAACAGGAAGCCATTTCAATAGGACTTACATTGCTTTACACAACCAGTGCATCTGGGCCCTCTAATGAAACCTCCGTATTAAAAACAACAGGCCCTAGATTTTTGCCAGCAGGGAAGAGGAATTATAATTGAGTCAGGTGCATTCCTGCCAGCAGGCTCCTTTAGGACTTAATGGAGGATGGTGAAAAAAGGCTTGATGGTGGAGATACAACATATAGGGACATGCAAAACGTTCTCTGCCTGTGGCAATGAAAGGCTATCCCTGGCCTTAAGGCCCTCCATTTCCTTGCACAATTGATAGGAATCGCCTGTGGTTTCAATGATGGCCTTTCAGAGCTGCAAAGGGCTCTGGGCAGTGGCCAGGTGCTGCACTGCCTCAGAGCAGAGGGTCAGGCACTCGCATATCTGCCAGGCATGTTCCCATCCCTGTTTGGAACAGGCTGTTTCCTGAAGCAGGCTGGACTGCTGTGACCAGGCCGTGCCCATGAGCATCGCTGCTGGGGCTGTGGGTGTGCAGCATGTTCTGACAGATGCTGGGTGGGAATGGCTGCAAAGGGAGGGAAACCACTAAGAGAGGAAGGACAGCAGGTGGGGAGCTGGACAACATCCTTTGCCATGGCAAGCCTGATAAGGTGGGTGTTTACTTCTGTGGGAAGGAACAGCTTTCCAAATAAAAGATTAACTGCTAAATGATCTCATGGTAACAGCCCTGAGCCATTGCTAATTAGCCACTCTGTGTAAAACCAAGCAGGGAGGTAAAAAGGGTCATATTCCAGTCCCAAACAAACCTAGCTGACATCAGTGTGTGATCCTTGCATCTTCACAGAGCTCAGTACACTCATCACTGTTTCACTGTTTCTCATCTTCAAGAGGCTTAGGCTGATCCTCCTTGCTGGAAACTGACAGAGGGTCAGCCAGCCTAAAAGCAGAGTGGAATTTTTTCCCCACCTACGTTGGTTGGTTTCAAAAAAGACATTGCATCTTTTTGGAAGTCTTGCTGCACTTGGTAGACACCCAGAGGAGAAAAGGCTGAAGCAGAAGAATAAACTGGTTTTCATTCCCTACTAGCTGTGCATGGGACATTCAAAAATCTCCTGGGCATGAGACTCAATCTTGTGTTGCAGATATTGACCAGCTAACTTCTCTCAAGGAACTGGGGCATATGTTTGTATTTCCCCACAACCTGACACAAAGCTGGCTGAATCCAACAGCTATTTAATTATGTTAAGTAGTCACTTTTAATTGTATTAATTGTGTTAATATCCACTTACACACATGCTAGATCCAGCATGGCTGTCACCAACAGCATCAATGAAAGGTCCATCTATGTCCACAGTCATGAGGCTCTTGTCTCCAAGGACTGTGTAAATCTTGTCTGCTAACACTACTGGTCACCAGGTCCAAAGCGTTATGGATTTCTCCTTGGACTGTGTAGCAGCTTGGAAAACAAAAGCAGCTTCTGGACCAGCAGTTTTAAGAGACCTTTCATGGACAACATCCAAGGAAGTCTCTTCATGTTTATTCCAACTTCCATCTGAGGACACATCAATATGGACTTTGGAAAAAAGGATCCCAACAATGTCTGCAGCAACTCAGAGAACCACTTTCAGCCTCATCTGCTTTTAGAAGTTACTTGTAAAGCTCTTTGCAGTTGCAGGAATGGTTGGTGGTCTTCACCATCGTTCCCTCTATATGCAGGTACACTCTGTTTTTTGGCTTTTAGTCGCAGTTCTTGCAGTTTGTCAAAGGGTACTTCAAAATGTCTATCCACAAAGGATATAGAATGAAATTCCTCCCTGGGTTGTCTGTGTTTGTTGAAGGATACCTGGGATGACTGAAGCAATTCTGTCTCATCCTGAGTTGCTTGGTCAAAATTGTCAAAACCACCAGTGCCTGAGAAGCCCAGCTGGCATTCTCCTGTGGACCTTTCTGCTTCTTTCTTCAGGCTGTGCTGGGTTTGGAAGACAGCCCTGGAAAATATGGGTTCTCTGGGTCAGGGAAAGGGAATGGGCACTCTCTTTCCCGCCTAAAGTCTGCCCATTCCTAAAACCTAATACTCGAGTCCTTCACTTGAATTTTGATGGGCAAGATCTCATGAGCTGGGGATTTCCCTGGGGATTTTTTTCCCCCAGTAGGAGCAGAGACTCTGGGCTCTCAGTGAGCAGTGTGGTGAGCGCTGGTTGCAAACCACAAGGGTTAAGTGGCTTGTCAGATGATGGGTGGTGAGAAACTGCCGCCTGTGTGTGGTCTTCCCAGTTCACACTCAAGTGTTTTACCAAACAAATCCCCAACAAACAACACAAAAAACTCTTTTGTAAATCTTGAATTCCAGGTAATGGCTTGACCTGCACCTCATGTGAAATCACAGTGACGCTTGGTAGACAGTCCTTTTCACATCCCTGGGATTTTGTGCAAAATACTGTGAATGCAAAACAACCTGGGGCCACCTGTGGGCTTTCTTAAACTAAACATCCCACAAGTGTGAGCAAGTGCATTTTGACAATAGCCTAAGCCAACAACACAGCTCAAGGTGGAGAGAGGGAAAGGCTGTTTGGGGAGACTGACATCTACAGACTTCTTCGTAAGATATAATCCCCTCTTGCCTTAAGACTGGCCTGGGCTGGAAACCAGTCCAGAATTGGACTTTGAGGGATTTATAATGGATGTTAACATGATTTGGATCATGGACTCACTCCTGAGCTCCAACTGGAAGAATCGTAATATTTTATGCTCTGTTGTGCAAATTTTGAAAGAGTCAGGCCTATTCCACAGGCCTTGCAGTGAGAGTATATGAACAGGAGAAGGGAAGTTGTCTTAGGCCCACTATTAGCAAAGCACACTGGGAAAGGCTAAATGACTAGGCCGAGGTCATGCAGGGATTTTTTGGCACATCGGCAAACTGAACCCAGCCCTCTTTATGTCCCAGTCTAGCACTTTAATCACAGAAACATAGTTTTTCCAGAAGGAACAACTGGCAGACTAAAAAGTAAAATTTTTTGTTTTGCTTTTATTCTCTTTTTCCTCTTTTCTTCCCACATTTGATGTACAGGAAAGAACAAATTAGCTCATTTAAAACCAACTGGAATTTTCACCCCAACTTGAGCATATTTTTCCAGATTCAAAGCCATTTGTTCAATATTTTTGTTTCTTAATCTTATTTTCTATGAACATGAGACTCTCTTCCTCCCAGAACCGTGTGTGCCTACAAGGGTCAAACCACCACTTGAAAGGCTATTCCTGAAGTATCTGGGGCATGTCCAGAACTGGGGAACACTGAAAAACTTGCAGACAACCTTGGCCTCTCACCCTCTGTTTGTATACTGTTAATCTGCAGAAAACATGTTCCAGAAAAAAGTTTTAGATTGCAGAGGGGTGATAGAGAGACCTTTGAATAACCTCAGGATTTTGGTGGCTTCAAGAAAATGGAAGCTGATTCCAAACCCATTTCTGGTGTGGGGTTTGGTTTGGCAAAAACAAAGTCTGACTGATGAGGTTTGGCCAAACTGAGCCTCCAGTTTTCTAGCCAATCTCTAGTTCAAGAGAACATCAGTTCTTGGGTGTGCTTCCACACATTTGAATTTCCTCACTGCTCGGAGCCTCCAGGAAAAACAGAAATAGCCAGAAGTTCCTGCAAGCACATTGAGTCAAAATACAAATTCAGGAGTGGTGCAGTCTTTTCTAGATACCTGCAGCCATGGCATCAGATCAATGAATGCTGTACCAAACAAAGCACTTGGTCTTACTTCTTAGTACAGAAACAGCAGTGAAAGTCTTTATATCCTGGACTTTCTAAGACATTCATACCTTTTGGGAGGTGTGTAAACATTGGGCAGGATGGTGCTGACAGGGAAAAAATAACCTGTGTTACGTCTTCCTTGGAAAAGTATGGTCTGGCCCTGCTCCCCAAGGATACACATCACATCCCAGACCCATGCAGACACACATCTGCAGTTTCAGTCTCTGGCCTATTCACTTTGTGCTGGGATTGGTAACTGAGGTGTCAGTTGTGCTGACAAGCTGTTGTCAATGGAGAAAACACATGGCTTTTTCTGGCCCACATGGAGGATGTGTTGGGTTTAACCCCCATGAATCATTGTGCTGGATACAATCTTCACACCTCAGACAACTCATCCTAAAATACTGAAATAGCTCAAACTGTAAAAATGGCTCTGAAATGTCCCAGCTCTGGTGTGTAGATGTTTCTTCTGGAGTCAACATTGCCAACAAGGGCTGTGAGAAGACTTTCCAGAGGTCTACATTGCAGCCAAGCAAGATAGAGTAAAAGAATCAACATATTTTGCAGGAGTTTCCTTCACAGCCCTTACTATCCTGCTGGTGGGGTACAAAAGTATCTTTCACCTCTGGAGTCTGAACAGTCTCCAGCAATTCCAGTGTTTTAGGGTGCCTAACAGGTGCTGATGATCTGTATCTCAATTGATCCTTTTTTTTTTTTTCTTCTTATCTTGAGGTTCATTTATCGGAGCTCTCTGTCTCATTAGTAGCCTTTGGTTTTCCTGTTATTGAAACCTGCATTTTTGCAGAATCCCACCTTGCTACTGGACTTATAAGTTTGTGTTTTGCCTTTCTGTTGGAGATTGCAAAGAGCAGACTTGTGGAAATCTGTTGAACATAATTTTAGAACTGAACTTCCAAGATGTCATCATTTCAAAGCAGAACTTTACTTCCAAGGACCATCAAATGTTTAATATTTCTACGAGAATGGGCTTCCTTACCAGTGTCTTTCCTGGCAGTTCCTGACGCATTCAAGGTCTTTCTCCATGGCTTTATCTGTTGTTAGTCTCCTCGGTTTCTTTTCTGGGCTTGGTTTTCTCACAGCTAGTCCAGGTTCTCCATGACAAAACAATGCTGCCTACCACTTCTTCCTTTTGACACAGCTCTCTCTGAAGTTCCTTCTTCCCTTCCTGCCATGGGCACATTACCCATAACCTGACACCTTTCATTCTTTCCATTGCTCCCAACTTTTCTCCTTCAAGTAAGTAAAAAATCCAGCTCTTCTGGCTCTTGTAATCACCTCCTTAGCTTTTTCATTGCAATCATTAGATTTACATACTCCTCATTGTTCCCAGATTGAAGGATGCTTCTTGGCCAAGGTTAATAAATACCAAAAAAGAAGCATTCACAGCATAACATAATACTTTTGTAGTAACTTCACAAACACCACTGGAATCTGTGGGAATGAATTGGTTTCCTGGAGGAGGAGGGCCCAACATAAAAACTATCTGATGTTCATGGGCAGGAGGTTGTACACTGAGCCAGCACATGCTCCAGCCTTAGCCAGGTGCATCAGGACTTGGAGAATTTGATTTTGGATTCTCCCTGCCCTGAGTTGGGTAATTGGGTTCCTTACTTCATTCATTTTCCTCAGAGCATGTTCACTTCAGCTAAACCCTCCCAGATCCTGTCTTGCCTCTGCAATCCTTGTTTTATCTGTTAATTGACCACCTCATTGCCTGCCTCTCTCTGGAGGATCACTGTTTATTGTATCACTGTTTATTGTGAAATGGGAATCTCTTTCTCCCCCACTCATGGCTAATCTTCATCTGCTTAGACAGTCTCCACAAGCAGGCCTGTTTCCACCTTCGGTATTGAACACTATGTGAAAAAATGGGAATTTTTTCATTGTCTGCATGTAAGTTTTATAATAAATGTGCAAGTGAGGGCTGAAAATTACTGAAAAAAGGTCACATTAAAAAAAAAGGGATCAGTGAGTTCCTAAATTTCAAGGAGATAAGCAGACACTGCTTTAAACAGAGACGATACTCCTGTGTTTGTGGTTCCAGCCCTGAAAGTACCAGTCCAGGTCCAAGCACAGACTTCACAGGTGTTTGCTTCTTTTGTCAGACTCTGTTCTTTCCCTCTGCCTAAGTTTTAAAGTTTTCAGAAAAGTATTGTTTGAAGTCTTCCTTTTGCCAACCCGTCAGCCAGAAAGATAGTGGGAGACAGAGAGACCCATAAAAGGTAATAGCTAAATAAGTAACACGCAGAAATTCCTCACACTCACCTCTGTATTGGCAAGAGAAGATGCAGCTGACAAGGGAAGATGCAGCTGACACGGATTAGCTGAGCATGAGTTTAAGCTAAAAGCTTTGGAGATAATTAACAAAACCCCCCAAACTAATTCAGTTGATCTATTCCTTTGTGTTTGCTTGACTCGCAAGTGAGGACCTGTTGCTGTTGGTTTTTTTTTTTTTTTGAGCTCCCAGGAGAAAATTACTAAACAGTAACTAATAACACCAAAAATCTTGTTGTCTCATGGGGCTTCTCTCTGCAGCATTATGTCACTCATTGCAGTGTGCAGGAAACAGAAAAAAAGTTGTCTTTATTTCTGCATAGTCTCTGCCTCTGGGCTAGGTGAAACTGAAGTCACTCAAACCTGCAGAGCAAAAGAAAGGGGCAGGGTGATGAACATTCCCTTGCTCTCTTCACTTTCCCTTTGCAGCAGAGGAAGAAAAGGTTTTGTTTCCATGTGGAATATTTTCAGATATTCCTTTGTCAAGAGTGAATTTGAGCTTAGGAAAAGCTTAGTTCACTTCCCCAGATCATCTGCAATTCTCCAGTGCACCTTTGTCCACTTAAGCCTGGGTTAAGTCATCTCTTCCCTCTTCTATGTTGTGCATAGTTCAGGCCCTGTCCTCTCTAGGTAGAATGGAATAATTTAAGTTATTAAATTCACGCACTCCAGGATCCAGCAAATTCCTCTGTCTTTTCCAATTCCTGTACATCTTCCAGAACCAAGTGCTGTTTTAACCCTTCCTACCCTTCCTAGCAGCCCGGGCTGCACCTGCCAGAAACAAAGACCTTGAGTCCATAAAATCCCTCTCTATAGGCAGACAGCTCTGCTTGAGTGGTTATCTTTATTGCAGGCGATGGATGAAGAACAGTGTTGTTCTCTCTGCTCTGCTGAATGTAGGAGTCTTTCTGTCATATTGCCAAGCCTGGAGGGGAAAAAAAAAAAAAAAAGCTAAGTTCTGTAACTCAAGGGGACAAATTATATTTAGCTGGAAATTCTGGGTTCCCTGGGGCAAATAATCTCTTCTTTCTCATTTCACCCAGCTCTAAAATGGGAATAACATACCTTATCCATGTAGAATGGAGATGTATGATTCTGCAGCAGAGAGGAGAGGTTTGTGCCTGCCAACTCTATAAATATGTAGATTCAAAACTATTTCTGGATACTCTAAGGAACCTTTTTGAGAATGTACAACAGATCATGGACTAATCAAACTTGTTTTGAAGATTCTGTTTTTGGGACGGGACACTTTCTCATGCAGCCACCCATGCTGTAGGCTTATGAAGTGTCTGAAACAGTCAATGAGTCAGGTGTCGTAGTGAGGGCCCTGACATTCACATGGAGTTGAAGCTGATCCATCTTTCATATTGAGAAACTTCCCAGGGTTCCAGCTGGTCCACACAGAAGAAATGCAGACACCTTCTACAGTCTAAAACTCTAGGATTTATATTTTCTATGGTTTAGAAAAATTATAAGTGAGTCACCGCCCAATGCTGCAGCATACATAGCATGTAGACGATGGTCTGGCAAAAAAATTTCTTTTCTACAGTTAGGGTTGTGCTGAGAGGCTTATCCTTTCTCTTGAATTATCCAGCCACCCTTAAAGGAGAGAGAGCTTGTCAGAATTCCCAGCTGTAGCAATTTCTATGTCTGTCTTGGAATGGAGGAACCTGAAGAATCAAAGTGTCCATCTTAATAAATTCCAGCAGAGTTTAGAGTGTAAGCTGAATTCTGAAAAGCAATTACATGATTAGCAAGCTTCCAAGAATTATTAGGAGATAACATGCAGACTGCTCTCTGATTATGTGACACAATAGCATAAATTAATGCATCTTTTCCTATGTCTAGTCATGTTGGATCTTTCAGTCTGTGGAGGACCCTTTAGTCCAGTTGCAGCTCACAAGTATTGCTCTCAGCTTTGTTTACTGTTTCTTTGTGTTGATGAATGGATCAGTGTCACTGCAGTTAGGAATGTTCCCTTAGTTTGTCTTATTAAGACTGCCAGCAGTTTGAGGTGATGCTCACAGGGGCTGGAAACAGCTACAAAACAAAAGCTTATGTTGTCACTGATCAACAGGTGTTTCTTCGTGGTGTAGCATTGCTGAAGGGTCAGATTGACACAACACTGGTTCTTGTTTCTTCCTTCATTCCAATCTGGACTTTGCTATCTATGATCAAGGAGATAACTTCTTGACCATTCTCATGGGTGTTTTAAGGTGAGGATTTCTGGGTAAAGTGGCATTCTTCCCAGCAAACCCATGAACGATACAAAGGACAGAACCAGCTGCTCTGAGAAAATATGAGCTGTCTGTGATACATATATTTTGTGGAGAAACATACTGACTCGAGCCTATTATCTGTCTGCTTTTTGTTTGTGTAGGTAATGGGACTGGCTCCATATCTACAATAACACCATCACTGGTGAAGTAAGCAAGGAGAGATTTGTAGAGAGAGATGACAACCCTGGTTAGAGCAACTGATAAGAAGCAAAGACCAGGCATTTATTTGGTCTGAAACTGAAAAAGCAGCATTCCAGCTAACAAAGATGGGTAAAACTTGCTTTGCAGCTTGGACTGAATTGTGATTATCAGTTTGATGTTTGGTGAGACAAGGGTATATGGCACCTATGAAAATGGAAGAGATGTTAACAGAAGTGGCAAGTTAATAATTTCTGTGTCACAGAGACAGATGGAAATTGCTTTTACTGTAGCATAGAAAAATTGTGACATAAAATCAGCATCTCCATGTGCTGTAATTTTGAGAATGAAGTAAAGTTAGGAATTCGACATCCAAAGCTCATCTTTTGAAGGTGAATTGTGGAATGCCTTTGAAGATCAAGACTAAGAAGTCAAACAGAGTGTGGTTGCATTGTGAGAAATGTTCTCCCACCAGCTGTTTCTGTCTTTCACTGAGTGTCTGCGTGAAAATACTGTGGTGCACAGTGGTTGATGGGTTTCCCCACATACTTTCCACAAGGGCATTTGGTGCTTTGGATAGAATAGATCACGTTCTGGAATGAGTACATGTAGGATGCAAGGCTTTGATGGTTTCTTTTGGATGGGAATGGGGCTCTTATTCTATGGGGTATGTACATGTGTCAGCAAGTTTTAAATCTATTGCTTTGGCATGGCCCAGCTCTGCTTGGGATATGTTTGCCATGAGAAATTTTGCTTCTAATAAAGTATTTTGCAAGGCAAGGGCAATTTAAAAAGTTCAAAGGGAAAGTTTGAGGACAGTTTCTCTCAAATGATCATCAGCTAGCAAAGGCTGTAGTTCCAGGATATTCTGCACAGACTCCAAACTAGTTTGAAATGTGATAATAAAGTGTGCTATTAATAGGTATTTTCTTTACTTTACTGTAATGCATTTTACACATGTTCTTCAGGAGGCTCATTTACATTTGTGATCTCTGTGGAGGAGCTACCTTGTTTGCTGAATGTTTAGGGGCTGGTACTATGGTTATCAAGAGCATTCTTTTCACTGCCAATCTGATAGTGTCTGGAGGTTTGGCTGAATATTGCACATTTCAAGGAGTGTTTTGGGTGGTTGCTTTGTTTCTGAAGTCAGGTCTGCTAGTCCTTGTTTTTTTTCAATCTATAAGTTTATTTTTAGGCTGCCATTTTCAAGGTGGACTTGATGATTGGGAATCATCCAGAGAAAATAATACATTTTTTGACCTGTGAATGAGTGCTGGGAATAGCAGAATTGCAGCCTTGACAGAAGGGTATTATTGAACATTTGCAAACCACCTTTCTCCTGAGAGCACAGGTCAAACGCACGATACCGGCTTTGCCCCCAATGTAACAAAAAACTCTCCCTGCGGAAAGGTTTCAGTCACCAGTTTCTCTGTCCACAAGGCTGCACTTGTGCAATAACATGAGACAGACACCTTCAAATGAATTCATTGAAGAGTCATGAACTCAGTAGTAAACCAGTCCTGGTAAGAAAGCCACCTTGTGTTGAATGCACCTGTCGTGTTCTAGAGTCCTGCCATACTCATTTGGCCAAATAACTCCCTCTGGTAAGCTGTGGTCCCAAGGCATATCACAAATACCAGTCAGGTAAAGGCTATGTGGAAAATGCAGCTGTGGACAGCTCCAGGGAGGCTGGATCAATAGCACAGCTGGTCAAAAAGAGGGTGGAGAAGAGGGAAAAACTGACAAATATCTGCCTTCGATTTAGATTCTGCCTGAGATTGTGAATTTATGTCTTTCAAAATAGTCTGACTGCCTCTGGGCAATAGCTCCTACTGTTTCTCTTTCATGAAATGTGTAGTTAAAAAGTCATAGTTATCTCAGTATTAAATGCCCATCACTTCACCCATGGGGAGAGAGTAAATGCATTGATGTGAGTGTGGTATGGAACTGACAAGGCAGGAACTTCACACCCCTGTTCTGAAACTTCTGTTCTGCTTTGTAGGCATTGAAATGATCTATTGTGCTAAATGATAGATTTGTCTTCTTTTGTGTTCTTAAAGATGACATTTAGAAGTGCAACAGGTTCTGCCAGAATCATGAGTCTGTATCTAAATCTTTGTTAAATGAATGCAAATCACCTCCAGAAGTTTACTCCGAAGAAACAACTGATATGAATTGACAGCATCATCTGAAAATTGAAGGGAAACCATTTAAGCAGATTTAACACCTTCATGGTGACTTTCATTTCTTTTCTCCTGGTGGCTGCAGTCACAGAAAACTCACATTCGGAACATAGTGGCTGGTACCAGGCAACTGTAGCAAACATCTCTTGTTTTAATTTCCTCTCCCATTTTATTCTACAACTAGTTCTAGAGCTTAGACCTGGCACTGGAATCCAGAGGACATTTGTACCAAATAAAATGATTCCCAACTGATTTATATTTTTTCCCCTACAAAAAGTGAATCTGGATTGCTCTCGATGTTTTGGTGGCTGTGATGCTGGGAGCACACGCTATTTCTATGAAGAGCACTAAAACTGAAATAACCATATGGGTGAGCTTGGCTTGAGCTGAAAGCTATGAGTTTTGTGAATGAGATTAAGAAGGACACTCAGGATGAACATACTGCACTGAAAAATCCATTCCTGTTTTAGTAACAGCTCTGGAAAAGCAATAAGGAAGCAATTTAAAGCAATTATTGCATTTGTATTAGCTTTTTGCAAAATGGGTTTTCTTTTGTATATCTTACCTGCTCTAGAGGTTTAAAATAGAGCACTTTATATGGTACATTTCCTTCCTGATTTGCAGGTCAGGATAATTTTCTGTCTATTGTTCTGATTACTTTAAATTATAAACATAGAAGCTTTTATTCTTTGTCTCAGAACAATGTATTCCATAGAAAATAGACCTCTGACAGTTTCAAACATTAAAAAAACCTCCATGCAGCATCACCCCAAAATAGTAATAATGTTAATATTAAAAATAGTAATAATAAAGATTATTCTCTTAAGATATATTCTGAATTTTGAAACTTAAAGATTCCCTGAGGCCACAAAATTGCAAGAGCTGCTGCGATAATTAAAATATAGGGGTTTCTTTTGCTTGTGTTTCTCTTTTAATTGATTGTTCCCAGGAAAGAAAGACAACAATTTATAAGAGTGACTTTGCATGCAATATATGAATCTCTCACTCTTATCAGGGTAAATTGCATTTTTTTGAGAGTTCTAGTCTGGCATTTCCATTTGTATCTTCAGAAAGCCAGCATGAGAAACTTCTTCCTTAATGGAGTGATACCACATCCCTTACTTTATCAATAAAAGAGTTTGGGGTGTTTGTTTGTTGGTTTTGGTGGGTTTTTTATGTTCCTTTTTTTTTTTTAGGAAATGTGCAAATTCTATCTTTTATTGAAAATACATCTAAGGTGTCAGGATTTATCTGAAATAATATCTGCAATAATAATCTCAGGAATGGTCAACCTCAATATACACCATCATCGAAAGGACCATCCACTGGATTTATTGGATTGTCATCCATAAAAACCTACTGTACCTTGCAGGAAAAAAGAAATGATGGTACATGGCCCCAAGGGTGGCTGTTTCTGGGGTTCCTCTCCAGATGGAAGAGGTTATTCTTCCCTTGATCCCTGAACTTCTCTGCCTTTTCCAGCTGGACGAAGACTTTCCTGCCATGCTTCCCACAGCTTCCTCTGCCATTGGTGGGAAAAGACATGTTCAACGACATGGTTAAATCCTTCTGAACTGGCTTTAAAAATGCAGCACAAATGTGAAAAACCTCTATCCACAGTCTGATGTAACTTGAGAGAATAAAGCTGCTATGGGCAATTCACCATAGAGTAATTTTTCAGCTCTGGCTCTTTTGCCACTTCTCATCTTAAGGGCAGTAACTCAAAACAGAAACATGAATCCAGGGATCTTTCTCCTTGACAGAAAGACATAGGAAACTTAAGGAAGTGTGGTCCTCACTACGGAAGCAGGTACAGTCACATGAGGATGCTGGAAGCTGTTTTCTGGATGTGATATATAGTCAGATCACCTGAAAATAATGTGTGGCATCTTGTGGTTACAGACTTGATACAAGAAGGAACAGGAACTGCCTCAAACCTCATTTCTGGAGATTTCTACAAAGATATGAAATGATCATGAAAAAGAAGGTTTGGATGGCCAGGCTATCTAATAGTGCAGTTAGTACATCGTGATGCCTGAGGAAAGTCATGTTGGAGATACAACTGTTGAAGATACATGTAGAAAGCAAGTTTCCTGTAAGTGCAAGTGAAGGTGTTCACATTCATTTTGTTCAATGCAGAGGTGGGTGTGCAGTTTGCAGACGGGCACACTTGTGTCCTGAAGCTCTCAGAAGGTGGGGAAGTCTCCTCCCATGCGAACAAGAAAATGAGCTTTGCATCTCCATGAGAAACAGCCTCTAACCTGATAGCTCCATCATTGACCTCTCATGCAGAAATGGTGCTCCACTGTGGGAAGAAAGAGACAATGAAGGCGATTTCTTTGCTGTCTGTTGTGGCCAGAAAAGTATCCTCTCTTGGGCAGGGCTGTCAGGTGAATGGTCACTACAGTTGCAGGACAGGAAAGAGAAGGAGGAGATGGCAGCTGGCTTCAAAACTGTAGTGGAGGGCTACATCTGCTAGAAAGGCCCTGTGGCAGCAGTGGCCATGGCACATGGAACACTGCACTGCTGAGGTTGCTGGCAGGCAACAGAGAAGTCTCACATGGTTTATTTGGGAGGAGATAATAAAGTAGCATTCTATTCCCAGAAGTAAAACAGCAGGAAAGGTCTGCAAGAGTCCAGATGTAAAGTCTCACTCACTTTGCTAGTCCTAAGAACTGACAGTGTGTCTTAGAATGGACATTTGTGAACTTTGAATTGTTCTGGGAGGAGTTTTTCTTGGTTTAGTCAGAATTTTTCTAGCTAATCTTATGTCCCCTGCTGTTTTCACAGGACTGTAGATCATAAGCTGTTGTTTCTACTTCTTTATGTAATTACATGTAATCTGCTGGGGAAAAAATGTTGCATGTAATTCGTTAATATTATATACAGGTTATATTCTGATAATGCTATCATTTGCTTGTTGGTACACAGGCATAGAACGAGACACCAAGATGTACCTAGAACAGATCATCACCGTCCTTAATGCTTTCTACCAGAATCATCCACTGACCAACCCACTTTCCAAGCTTTTCTCTTTATGCCCGAAGAGAATCTCTGAAACCTGCTTTTCAATCCTTCTTACAGAGTGAAATTAATGCTCAGTGCTAAGGATACTTGATTTCCCCTAATCTCTCACAAGAAAAGTGTTTCATTAGCAATGTTGGAATATCTTTTGCCCGTGGTTTTAATTTCTGTGAGTTACTTTCCCCAAGCTGGAGACCTGAGGACAAACAAGTTCTTTGTTGAAGAAGCAGCACCATTGATCCCAGGACTGCTTAGGCATCCCTGAATAATGTGTCAAAGAAAGGTTAATTTTCTGTCCCAAATTCCAGATTAATCAGAGAGATGGAAAGACAAAGGGGAAAGGAAAAAAAAACACCCCTCTTTTTGAAGAGCCAGAGGAAGTGATACTGAGAAAATATTTTAGAGTATTTTTTTTTCCTGATGTGCCAGATTCTTATTTATTGCTGAGGAAAGAACATGCACAGGTAACTAACTGTATGCTGCACTTGGATGAACCCCAATCCCAAAGCACCAGAAACCATTATCAACTCTAGGCTCATGAGCTCATTCTGCCCTTTTACCTTCAAACTGCTCTGCCTCCTTGTTCTTTCCTGCCACTTGTTTGTTTCGAAGCCAGCAACCAAGAGATTAGAAACAAATGGTATGTAAAAGGTGACCTTTGGAAATGAAGAACCTTTACAAAATTAATGCCTCCTGTTCTCTTCTGACAAGGCATCTCCCCTCCAATGTGTTTACAGACTCTATTGTCACTCTCTAGCACAGAATTTGGCAGCAGTGGTGAGGAGCATTCCCTGGGGTCATGTACTTTGCAACAGCAAATACCTCATGCCTGAAGAAAATGAAAATAAATCCTAAAGCCACCTCTTGTACATTTATTCCTGCAACCTCATGACTAGGGATGTGGAGCAGAAACTCAGGAGAGAGCAGCCTGGCTGGAGCTGTAGCATCCTAGAACAGTGGTTATGCTGCAGCCTCTGAGCTCACTCAAAATCAGTAGGGGATGAGTTTTTAAGGTTGGTGCCTTTGAAGATGTGAAGGGAGCACTCTCAAGTCTTTCTTCTACAGTCTCTGGGTAATTAGAGGTTAGTCAGCTAATCTGAGTGTGAGGTTCATGTATTGCTCAACTCCTTTCAGTAAGGAAAATGTCTTGATTCTACTTGTAATGTTGTGTAAGCTCTGGTGATCCGTTACCTCTTCAGCTCAGCTCATCATTTTGGCTACCTTAGTCCCAGAAAGAACTGCGGAAAAATAATTTAAGTTAGTTTAATCTTTTCTGCAAAGAAATTCACTGCTCTGTCATTCTCTGCTCCTCCTCCACGAGACGGTCAGAAAGCACTTTGTAGTGGTCATAAATACAATGTATTGCCTTTAGAGGCAAAGTTGCTCCTCCTCATTCTCTGTGAAAGAGATCCATCTCATGATGAAAATCAGATAAATCAGCCCATAATTCTTGCTTAATCTTTCCTCCCGAGTGTCCAGAGAGATGCAAAATGAGCAAGAGGATGATTTTTTAATGTTCAGGACTTACGGGTCCTAAAAAGTCAGGACAAACATCGAAATTTTGAAGAAATGCCTGTTCACCCAGTAAGTTTAGATAAAGTACACCTTAAGGGCAGAGTATTTTATTTCACCAATAATCCCTTTCCAAGCAGCACCAAAAAATGAAAAGGTATACTTTATAATCTTTATTTGTTGCAAAAAAGTAACAGAAGCAGAGATACTTGATCTTCAGGTTTAGGCTGGTTTTTTTTCTGTCAGAAGGAAGACATATCTTCCACCTGATTCTGAACAAAATATTGCATTTGTGCTCTGAAAAGGCAAAATACTTAAACAACTGCATGTTGTTTCAGCCAGCTGTTGTGCTGAGGGAATTGAGGAGCAGGCATTTGGGACTGTTCTGTTTCAACCAGAAAAAGAAACATCTGACACTCAGAAAACATGTCTGGTTTGCTTGGGCATTTGAAATACGTTTACTGAAAGAGGAGAACAGAGACATTGGGTGAAAAAACAGGCTAGAACTGCAGGTTTGAATGGAGCTGATCCCTGTACTAAATTGGAATTGGTTCTTTGGAATGAAAAAACGCCATGTAAAGCCTTCAACATCCTCTTCTAATTTAGCCCACACCGTAATGACATAGAGTTACCACTTGATGGCTCCTTGTCAGTTTAGACGGATGAAATGAGTTAATGGATCCCGACCATTCCCTCGCAGTGTGTGCAGGATCCCTGCAGACTCACCACCAGCAAAAGGACTCTGAAGCTGTGAGAAAAGAGCCACTCAAAATACTCCTTCACTGGACCAGAACACCATGATGCAATCTGTCACTGTTTTCACTGTCCAATCTGTGGATTTCCCTTTCTGGAATTGTCTACCCCAAACCTTTCAGTATTAAAACCAGATGCAAACAAAATCAGCAACAACAGCAGCAGTTTGATAGCTTCCTTGACTTTTGTACATCAAATTCCAGAGGTGGGGGAGGAATGAGAGGAGAAAAACCCCCACTGGAAATAAATACCCCTATGAAGAAATTACAACATCAAAATGCAATTCCCTCCTCATGTTTTTCTTAGAAAGCAGTTCAGTTCCATCTGGCTGCGGGCCTGCAGCCAACGCTTGCTACAGAAGAACTAAGACATTCAAATATAAACAAACAAATAAATATATAAATAAGGAATAATATACCAAGTGGCTCCTGCATCCATCTCTGGAGCAAGGCTCTCAAAGCAGATATTGTTCTGAGCCAGCTTTGCACCCCAAACATTAATCTTGCTTAGGCTGACAGAGTTGCAAATAAAGCCATGTTACACATGCATTCAAGAGAGAGGGAAGGGAAAAGGAGAGGAAGAGTCAGATGACATAGAACAACTAAGGTTTTGTTCTCAGCAGTGAGCGAGTGGAGCAGCATACATGGGGAGATACATGCTTGCTGTGGTGACAATTATTTATTTATTTCCATCACTAAGAAGCTCTAAACAATGGTGTACTCTTCAGTTGCAAGCTGGGAAAATGCAAAGAGCCACTGTTTAGACATTGGCAAAATCTCCAAATATTACTTCCTCTTTAAAAGGTGAAAAAGAAAAAATCATAAAAAAAGAAAAAAAAGAAAGAAAAAAAAGGAGATATTCATTTCTTTCTTGCAGCTGTAGCAATATTCCAAGTTGCCAAAAGAACACGAAGCTCATGCAAAGTTAGTCACTGCTTCTGCATCCTAGAAGTGTGCTCTGGCCATGGCTATCAAAAATTACTAGGGATTTTAATAATCTCTGGTTGATGAATTCGGACACAAAACTCCTTGAAATTTCTTGCAATACATGCTGTACTGAGATGTGGGAGTTTGCTTCATGCTGTGGAGGAGAAAACACAAAAGGCAAGTCTTTTGAATCGCCTTCCCAAAAGAACTTGGCCTTTCGTCCTGAAATTTTCTAAGCAAGGAATTAAACTCAAACTGTCTCCTCATTCCCATTTCAGTGAGGCTTACTGGGAACACTCTCTGTTGTGAATCATGGCCAAAGCCAAAGCTGACACACAGCTTAGCGAGGAAGGAAACCCTAGTGATCTGTAACTCTTGGCAATAATGCTGGGGATATCCATGGGGTAACGTTTATATGACACAATAAGAATGCCATAGTGAAGTGCTCTTCCTGCTAAAGAGTTTCCTACCAACCTGCTTGAGTCTTTCCAAAAGTTGGCACGAGAGAAATACTTGGAGAATCTGGAATATCTAGATGAGAGCCAGAGCAGTCATGGGAGATATAATCTGCACCATTCCTGCTGGTTAATGCATAGAAGCAGTTGGATGTTGGGAAAGGAGGCCATCCCATTTTTGCCTACACGAAGTCAGGATTAGGAGCTGATTTTCATCTTGGTTTGAGAGGTCAGAGAAGAGGGTGAAGTGGGAAATGAGAAACAACAGATCTGATATGACATTGCTAAGGTATCTGTCCTTAGTCTTTGGCCCAATTGTTTGGACAGCAAATCTGGCTTCTTGTAAGTAGAGCCTCCAGCCAAATACAACCCAAAGTTAGTTTATTCTCTTAAAAGACTTGGGAAAACAAAATGAAATCAGAGCAATATAGGATTATGTCACAGATTTAAAACAACATCTAAAGGTAAACAAAACATCCATCTAAAGGTTAGATGGGTGAATGCATGTTTTCATATACCTCTGGGAAATTAGCCAAATGTCTAAGAGTAAGGGTAAGTTGAAAATTTGACCATTGTCTCTGCTTCAGATGAAAATCAACCTTATTTAACATCTTCCTCTTAACACTCACAATGTGATATGTCAGCATCAGCTAGTTAAAGGATTTGTGAGTGTGTGCTTCACCAGTTTTATTTCTTGGGGTCAGCTGAGTGAGAAGATGTGTAGTACCACCACAGCTCTAACTGCCAAACCCATGAAATATCTCCATCAACCCCTGTTAGATGTGTCATTGATAGACAGCTGAAGGAGCCATCCTGTGTGCAGTCAGATAAGTGCGGAGTCAGCGGGGGATAGGGAGGAAGGGCGGGATCCCAAACTGTCACAGTTATCAGAGCAGCAACTCGGAGCAAGGCACCAGCTCTGAGTCTGCCAAGTACCCATCATGGCAGGATGGCCTTGTGCCTTTGAGCATGTCCCTGCTGACAGCAGACCTTTCCTGCACTCACTGAGGAAGAGAGGGAAAACTACAGACACCCTGGCACAGACAGGGGATGAACTCTCAAAGCAGCTGAGCTCTGACCTTCTCTCCTCCAAGGAAGCTATTTTGTTTGTTTTTTGAAGGGAGGGGGGAAGAAATTTGGAGAGACTTTATGGGGAAAAAAGGCCTTGGAGTTGGGATTTCTGACAGATTTCCAACAGGATAAAAACATGACAGATTTTCACCATCTCTAGATGCAGTCCATGGTGAATGTTCCACAGAGGGATGGGGGAGGGAGGAAGATGGGAAAGTCAACGAGAACCCATTATTTCCATCTGAAAATAACTTTTAAAGGAATATTTATTCTACTGGGTAGAACAGCTCCTAACTAAAGCAATGTGCCTGGCCAGTGAGGTACTGTGAAAAGGGAAAGAAGATCACTCCACTCTGGGAGGCAAAACACAGCCTGAAAAGGTTCAAAAGTGCTTCTGTAAGCAACCTGTGAGCTGTGGTGTATGTATTTACTCTGGGGAAAAAAACCTGCATATTTTAATTTGGGCAGATTCTTGACTTCCTCCCCCAAAGCAAAGAGACAGTATGAGAAAAGAAACTGAATGGTTTAGAAGCTGCCTGCAACCTGGGCTTTGAAAAATATTTCCTTTATGGCACTATCATTTAGTCTTTCTGAGAATGGGTCATTTTTTGTGAGAATTTCACTAAAGGTGAAATGAACATGAGGGAACATGAGGAAAATGACAGATATGAGATAAGACCAATAGCATATTGACTGCTTCAGAAACAATTCTTCATTGGCTGTGTCAGGAAAGAGTCCTTTTCTCTTCAGAGCTGTTTGTCACTTTTACTGTGGTGGTGTGGCATTGTATGTTCTGTGGCCAGGCAGCAGCTTCCTCAGCTTTGTTGATATAGTGCCGAGCACAAGAAGTCAAGAGCTGGGACTGGTAGATGTTACCACAGTTGAAACTGCGTAGAAGCAGAGTAAAAAGGCATTTTCTAGAACTTAGACTTTTTTAAGTATTTCCAGAGACAAAGTGCTCCCTTTCCACTTAATTTCACCCCTGGGTTTCCCCAAGAGCATCTTTGTACACAGAGCCTTTCTCCAGAAGCCCCAGTGACCTAACTGAGTTTGCCCTGTTGTTTGTTGCTCACTGATGTGCCCACCTGGGACATCTCAGACTCCTTGGGTGAAGATGCAAATAAAAGGGACCACGGGCAGAGACTTCTGAAGGAACTGTTGGAGAGTCAGGGTGGAGGTGGTTTGAGGCTCTTCTTGAGGGTGAAGCATGTTCTCCATGAGTGGTAGGGCCATGTGAGAGAGCTGAGAGCAGAGTCAGCTCCATTGGAATGCAGCCAAATATTCCTGTCCACTTGCTCCTAAATCCCTAGATCCCAGAGAACTAGGTAACCCTTATTTTATTTATTGAAAAAAAAACCTCATGTTTTATCTTCTCATAAATTGCAATGAATCTTTGACTTTAACAAAGAAATAACCCATACTTTTTTATGCACAGACCTTGAGCTTCTCATGAAACATTTTTGCAGCATACAGTAAAGTCCACGGAGCAGCCAGAACTGGTAATGTTCATTTGGATAGAAGCTGTGAGGTTTGCAAATGAGCATGAGTATTACCCCAGGACATGCAGGGAAAAATCCTTCCACACAAGATAGAAGATTTCTCTATTCAGGCTTTGGATCAGCCATAAGCCAACCAGAGTTCTATACCTGCCCTCTCAGGAGGTTATATTATGTCTAGTCTAAAGCCAATCCATAGCTTCTACTCAAAGCTCAGCCAAAATGAACTTGTGTCTGTCTGCAGTACCGTGTAGCCATACCCATGATAACAGGCTTTGGAGTACAAAACCCGAGCACTGATCTGCAATGCTTTGAAGAAATGGCTTTGAATGCCAGGACCATTCTTGCTTAACAGATTTCAGCCTAATCTGATTTATTTATTGTTTAACCTGCCATGTGCCTGCAAACCAGCTGGAAGCACAGCCAGCTAATTACTGGGCTGTGCCAGCATAGGCTGCCTTTGATTGCTTGAGACAAGATGCCTGTAAGATGGACAAGATTTAAGGCACACAGTTATTGTCTATGACCCTCTTTTAGATCCTAATGAGCTCTGAGAGGCTGAAATGTTGTGTTGGAGAGGCAGCAGGGATCTGGCTTCATCAGGGCAAGAGCTGCATCTGGAAGTTATTTTATCTTTAACTTTCCTCGTCTTTTTCCCCATTTTCTCTCTCTCATACATCTGTGAGGTGGAATGTATTTAAAGCACAACCCTGACAATCCCTCTAGACCTTCTTCTCCCCTGTTTGCATCTTTCTGGGGGCATCTGTGCTAACATGTTTCCGACTTTTGCTCTAGACAAATGAGACATCACTGCTCTCCTCAAGACTGTGCAAAATAGCGGAGATTTTATCTTACCCTGCACATGTCCACACGCTGAAATTCCCTTTCGTAAAAAAGACTTAACTCCAGGAAGCACGCTGATCCTGAGCAGGAACAAAGTGTATTGAGGATTACCCTAGCCCCCGTCTTTCATGCTTAATTTAGAAGTGAAACTGCAAAGTGAAATCACTCTCAATTCTGCCCCATTCATGGACTGGCCCTTCCAGTTACTGCCTATATTCCCTTTCTGAACTAAAGAAGGAAGGACATCACAAGACATAATAAAATCAACAATTTAGTAAGCTAGAGGGGAAACTTTCTTGTCAGCCTGTGTTTGAACCTTAACCCTTGGCAGGTGGGAGGTTAAATATAATTAAATATATATTGCTTCATTAAATATACCTTGCTTTAGGATCTCTTGCTGGCCCCAAGTGTTTAAAGTTCACTGGTTCACGTTACATCTAGACTATTGAGGAGATGAAGGTCTGGGCCAGAAAATGAAAAAGTTCTCAGTAACGGACCACATTGAAAATAACAAATCAGAACAGAACCGAAAAAGAAAAAGATGATCTAAATAACTTAAAGTACTTTATTGGCCTGGAAAGGGTGGAGGAAGCAGGAGGATGGGAAGGGCAGGAAGTGATCTCTTTACTCCACAAGGGTTCTGGGAATCTGTCTGCCTTTGGGAGACTGGGAGAAATGGGAAAATAAAATAAAAGCATGTTCAAAATGCCAAAAATGATAGGAAATGGTTATCAGCTTGAAAAGTTCCTCTAAGGGTTATTAATAGCTAGCAGCAAGGAAATAATGACTCACTGGGAAGATAAGTATATCCCAGCCCTTAAAATGTGAACTGGTTCAAAGTTGCTTAACCCTGACTATTCTATCATAGCACATACAGGGAAGGTCTATCACCAAAGTATCACCAGATGTACATAACCCATCTCTACCTTCCAAAGCACTTAAATGTGTGCATAAACCCTCTTACTTTTTATGAGCTATAAACACATAAAAGTGTGCTAAATCTGGACAAAATTCAACATTGGATTTTGACTGCATTGCAAAAAGAATTGGGATATTGGCTCTTTTCAGACATTTAGAGTATTCTGCATACAAATGTCAAGCTGGTCATGGTTCTGTCTCAGACCATGAAATAAGAAATTATTCTATGATTTTACTTGCCATCTGAATTAGTGTTCTTATTTTCTGGCATGTGTAGGGAAACTGAGGCACAAAGACATTATGGTGCTTTTTTTTCAAACTCTGATAGCAGAGATGTAGGTGCACGTAATTCCACAGCAGTCCATTTCCAGCATCCACAAAGGCATATTTTCTCAGGAGGATACAGGTGGGTTTAACTACTGTGTGTAGACACATGATTAACAGATTTGTATCCTAAATTCTTAAAAAACACCCTGGAAGTCTGGGCACTGGGAAAAAGCTGGACTAGAGGAGTGGTTGAATGGAGAACCGTGTTGCAATGGAGTGTGGGAACAGCCCGTGAGATCCACAACCCTGCAGGCCACTATGGCATGTTAGCATGGCTGTGAAAATCCGTGTGCTGATAGTTAAACAAGGGAGAGGTTGGGGGTAGGTCAACAGTGAAGCTGCAATTTGAAGACCAACTAAGCAAGCAAACAGGGAGCAAACTGGTGGAATGGGCCAAGTTTACCTGAATTTTGGCCAAATACGTAAGCCGTAAAATTATCCTCTGGGTTGGAGCAGTTATTTCCTTTCATATCCAGCAGCTTTTCTGCATCATGTCTAGATCCAAAAGAGTTTGCAGCATGCCTTTCCAGAAACTCTGGCTTTAAAAATGTCTTTCTGCATATTAAGCTGCCTAAGGTATTCCCTTGACATAGCAATTATTGCATTTATATAATCATGTAATCACTGAAAGGGCCAGAGGGATAAGTGGCTTCAGTGATATCACAGCCCATTCCCTTGTGTCACTTCCTCTGATAGGTGTTTTCCTATCTGGCGTGTGAAACCTCCAACAAAAGGGGTGCCCTAAAATCCCTGGGTAGTCTCCCTCTGAGTTTTGATATCCTGCCCCTTTTAAGTTTCCTAATGTCTAGCTCTGTGGGAAGTGAGCTCCTGACTTCTGTCACCAGTGCATATGGAGAACATGTTGCTGCTGTCCTGTGACGCCACCTCTGTGTCTGAAGCTGGTCCTCCTTTTCCCCTCCGTTGTAAAGCACCACAAGCACAGGAACACAGGGAATTTTTTCAGTGTCACATACAATGGGAAGTCATCCTGATCAGGGTGCTAGGAAAGAAGAAAGGGAAGCTAATAAATCTTTTCCGTCTCTATGGTTTTCTATTTTTTGCACTGGAAGGGAACACAATATTCTCAATCCTCTGGCACAACAATATGTCAGGCAATTGGTAACAATACATTGGACTTTTGGGTGGGCAACACTCTTTTGTGGCATCTGTGTGAAGGATGATTTTCATCAAACAGCTTTATGGCTTCAATGAAATATTTGTAAAGTGGCTTCTGCAAGTGTGACTGATTGTCTAGTTTTATTCTTTACTCTGTTTTCATTGGTTTATGTAAATTGCCGAGTATTATGTATACTCTGCATTTGATCATTTCAAACCCATAATTGAAGAATTTGTGTACTGAAGTAAATTTATGGTTTCTATGAAATCCTTGTTTACTATAAATAAAAGCTTGTTTACCCATATGTCAATTAATAAGAACACAAAAGGTGTTAGGAATAAACAAGTTGTTTTCTTTATTTCTTTCATAAATATACATGTAAATTTATTTATTACATGCACTCTGATTAAGCAAAGGGAAAAGTTTGATTCATTTTTTCAAGTGCCTGTATTTCATGAAATGTATTACACAGACATTTAGAATATAACAGACAATATGGAACATATTACAGCCTATAGCAGCTGTCATGATATTTCAAATATATTACATGGAATGACATAAAATATTTTCAACATATTCTTATAACTTTAATGTATATCGTGTGGTGTGCCATATTTTAAGCACCAGAACAATAGGCCAATTCTATTTTTTTCTTCTTCTTTTAAAAATTGCATTTTATATATTGTCAGATGTATTTTTACCATGTGTGCAATAAATTATATGAAACACGTAACACACATATGGAAAAGGTATGACTTTTTTGAGGGGGGAAGGTTGTGGATTGCTTAGCAAGGAACTTAAATCCTTTGTGCATTGTTTAAGCAATGGTCTGTATCTCTGGTCTGGTCTGCAGGCAGAGAGGTTTGTAAAACTAATATTTGTGATTTCCAGCAACTGAGATGCTTTCTGCTGAAGATAAGGTGGTAGCATAGAATCAGTCCCAAAAATCTGTGTCACTCAATGACGTATCACCCAAAGCAGCCAGTCTGAGCTAGGGGATAACAAACCCAGCGGCAGGATTATGTACACCACAAACACAGCCCAGCTCCTGGGATGGTGTGTGAAGAATCCTTGCCATCTCTCTGGAGTCTGTGGGATGCAGAGTAGTTTAGAGAATTAGCCTTAGAGAAGGCAATGTCTGTTTAGAGACAGCTATCAGAGTTTTAGCCAGTCATATTTGTGCACTGGGAGCTGTAGTGTGAAGAAATCTTACAAAAACAGATTCAAGTGAATCACCAATGCAGTTCTTCTGTCCCAATGTATTTCAGATGCCTATTGGTCACATTTTCAAGAAATATGTTAAAATCTGGACTTGTCTGAAGTTGGTTTGGTCAAATTAGCTGTTCTGGTCTGCTTTTTGTCCTGTGGAATTCTGTGCTGCTCTTGAATAGGTCCCTTCTCCTCCATGCTGCTTTTGGTGGAAATTCCCCTCTCTCTGCTCTGTAGCTGCTCAGATTTGAACAAAGTCTCCAAACCTGAGAAAGATGAGATTCAGGTCTTAAATTCTAGCTTAGATGATATTTTCACTTGAGACCTTGGGAAGGGAGCTGAGTTCAGCTGGACCATTTCACCAACTGGACTATTACATCTTTCCTAAATGCAGCAGACGGTGGGTTTCAAGGTTCCTCTCTCACCACTAGAACTGCAGAGGATTCAAAACAAGCACCACTGAGGGAGGTTTTAGAACAAGAGAAATAATCAAATGCAGAGTTCCAGTAGCGAATCTGGGCTTTATAAATCAGTGCTCTGAAAAATTACCCAAGTTTTTAATAACTGCTTAATTCATCCACTAGGACTACATTTTTTATTTCTAGTAAGCCTAGAAGAGCTAAGATTTTACTGCTTGGGGTAAGCAGAAACTAGAACCAGGGGGAATTGTCTTTTAGGCTTTGTATTTGGACAAATGACACTCCTCATTCTTGTCATACCAGGTATAGTGAGGAGTGTTTAAACTTCTTCACTTGACAGAAGTGAATGGCCATCTTTAGTCCTTCTTTTATGGTCTTGCCTATAAATACAGTCTTTTGTAGTACAATGCTTGCCTTCTGGCACACCATGCTTCTATGTAGGGAACAGCTCAATATAGAGCTTTTTCTTTTCTTTTTTTACTTTACTAGTCATTAATACTGCATGCCATGCTGACTGCATGCCATCCAAACCCTCTCTTACTTGCTTCATGGTCTTTCCCTGAACACATGCTTTTGAGTGGTCATTTTCCAGGAATGTCTTTCTTAGTCTGTGGTCTCTATGAGCACAGCACATGTGCAGTTCAGCTATGGATGGGGAGAGTGTGGAAGGAAGGTGAAACATACCACTGATTTATGGGGATGGCATGTGAAAAGCACAGTCATACTAGATGGTAAGAGACCCGAGCTCAGGGAGTAAGGATTTTGGAGATTTTGGATAATAAAATTAAGAAGTCTTGACAGGGCACTGATAAACTCCAGGGATCTTGTTAAAATAAGGTGGCAAATTCGGGTGGATGTTCACAGGTATAAAAAAACGACACGGGTATTGGCTGACACAACAGTCATGTCTCGTTCTACACATCAAAATCCTGATGGGTAGCACAGAAAATGAGGCCTGTCAAAAGAACAGTTGCCATTTTGTCTTTGACTTGAAAGTTGTCAGAGATAGAGTGTTACTTATCAGCACTTTTGCATCATTATTTATTGCCAGAAGTGCCTTTAATCCTTTTAAGGGAGACTCTTGGAACAGCTTGGTCTAAGTCACGTAACTTAGAAGAAAAGACAGATTACAAATCAATGCTGTGAATCAAAGCATTTAGCCCATCAAGTCTTGCAAGGTAAGTAAGGTATTTTGGCCAACACACACACACAAATACACACATGCATAAGCATTTACATACATGCACATACATATGCTCACACAGGTACACACTTGTGCAGACTTATATAAGTAATAAGCTTGAGACAATATATCCATAGGCAATTGCAACATGAAAATCTGGCAAATCTGCAAGCAGATTTCCACAGCAGGAATTGTTGAACAGCCTTCCTGATGTCCACAGTCTCTTCAGGATCAGTGACACAGACATACAGTCAGACACTCATCATGGCTTACTCCTCACTGAATCACCTTGACCACATTTCCTCCATGCTGAATTCATATCCAAAATAATCTTTGCTTCCTCATGCCTGCGTGGTTTCCAGGCTGGTGCTGCTGGGGAGAACCGAGGTGTGTGTCAGAGACATGGTATTAATTCTCCCCCCTGACAGATGTGCAAGGAGGCAGATTCTGCTAAAGGAAGTGGGTCTGTGAGTGCCTCTCTGTGGAGGCACAGTAAGGTGATGAGAACTCAGAGAAATAGGGGTGACTGTGCCCCTGAGGAAGAACTCATAGGTTAAACAACTCTGAAACAGATTCTATCAGGAAGATTAAAGTGTTGTAGAAGCGGGAGAGGAGAGAATGGTTCCAGCTTGTCTCAATTTCCTGACAGGATTAAGACAAAGGAGGGGAAATAAAGCAAAAGAAATGTATATACTTATGAGCTAGAAATGTTTTGGCTTTTTCCTTCTTTTTATTTGCTTTCTGGCTTCTGAGCATGCACCATACATTTGAATCAGATAAAATAATAACTTTTCCCTTTTTTTTTTTCCATGTCTTTAGAAGTATCAGCCTTTCATTTGAATGATATCATCCCTTTCCTGTCCCTGAGTTGTATTTTTGGGTGGACTCTTGGAAGCAGAAAAGCCTGTATATCTTCTCATCATTTGAATTTTCCATTCTGATTTGTAACACACCTATGGCCAAGAGAACACAGGAAGCATAGAGAAAAGGATTTCCTCCCAAAAAGTGCATTAAAGGAGAACAGGTCAGTGAAGGGCTGACTGTGCGGTCTTTGGTTCGCAATCTGGCTGCTCAGAGCAATGTGAACTAGGTCATGATTATTATGTACTGCTCCTCCTGTTCATGGGTTAGAGATACACTAGTCCTGAGGTTTTAAGTGTTGTCAATGGTTAAGCAAATGGGTGTTATTGTGGCCATGTCTGTTAAGTTTTTATACTTATTGTAATACTTGTTGTACCCTCCTGTTATTATCTACAGGTTATTTAATATATATCATCTGAGTTAATCCTCATTTGTACTAAATAACATCATTGAGAAAGAAAGAAAGAAAGAAAGA